>JAQJVL010001670.1:0-157316 GCA_035578905.1 Stictocephala bisonia | reverse complement strand
TGAGGAACCTGACTTTTTGATCCTTTCACTCCTTACTGCATCACTAGACAAGCTTTTATCAGTCACAGTTACCTGATGGATACTATGACGTTTTTTGAAATGACCTAACCAGCTGTGACTAGCTTGGAAATTTGGACCAGGGTTTGATAATTTATTATTAAGACTCGCCGCTTTTTCAGCTAAAATTGGTCCAGATATTGTAAAACAAAACACAATAATTAAAATTAATAGCGAACAACTGCAGTAGACTGTAAATTAAGACACCACACGGATGCACACTGAGCAACTAATAACAACCGTTTACAGTGGGTGCTAGGTGGGATGGGAAGACAGGAAGGGAGCTATTATTGGCACACAGTGAGTCACCAACCACCGGCCGGCTTAACTTCACATACGTAATCAAAACACTTAATCTGTTTCATAGCAAAACATACTTTTGTTATGAAACAGACTTACAGTATCAGGCAATTACCAAAATACTTACTAAATTTAAGTTCACTATAGTAATTATTGTGTACATTGTTACTACGATCATTAATTTTTACGTTGACGCATGTAATTTATTATGGTACTTTAGAGGAATATTAGGCTAGATTTTTAATCCGGATAAACTAAAGATCCAAATAATTGAGGTTTGGATAAATGAGGTACTACTGTAATTCCTCTCAAACTTTATTGACAGTAACTGGGATCCAATTATGTGCATCCAGAACATGAATACAGTTAGAATATAAGCAACTATGCTGCTGCCAATTTGATACCTTAATTTTATCTGTAGATGTTTGAACAACACTTATAAAGTAATACACTTTAGACAAGGTACCTGAACACCCAAATTCAACAAGAACATACTTCAGTTTGTTGTTTATGTTGTTTTCCCGCCTTGTTACTAACTCTGCTGTTTTTAAATGCTCATATAGTAAAACCGTACTTAATTATAATAGATGTTCAACAGATTGTTTTGACAATACGTAATTCCTAATAAATTATACTGATAAACATACATGTTTAAAATGCAATAACATACAAAAAATAATGGAGGTATAAACAAACCTTTTAAAAGTGCATGCATGCTAATACACTGTTTGCTAACTGTAAAAAAAAAAAGCTAAACCTGTAGCCGTTCTTCTAGACAACAAAGTAGAATGGTCTAGAAAACCCTACGCGTATAAGTTTTGAGGGGAATTTCAACACGGTTATCTCAATATCGTAAATTTCCCAAATGAAAAATTAGAGAAAACTCGGCCCTGCGGGCCTCGCCAGGGGGCAAGCCCCCTGGACCCCCGGATCTTTTTGCTTAGAGCCTACGGCTAAAATTCAAGAAACATGGAACATGCTTTAGCTGCGCTTTTTCTGTTTGCTGGCTCCTTTTTAATAATTTCTGCAAATGTATTTCTCCGAAAACAACGAATTTTTTTTAGATTTCATGTAAGGAATTACAAAAAAATTTCTGCAAATGTATTTCTCCGAAAACAACGAATTTTTTTTAGATTTCATGTAAGGAATTACAAAAAATATAAACATATCTTAAAAATATAAATATATCTTTACTTTTTAAATTTTATTGTTCCATACAATCATTAGAAGTTGTGGCCAATATGGCCAATAATTCAGTAGAATGGCGAGTACATACACCTGACGATGTCGAAGGAGGGCAATCTGATCCAGGACACAACATCACCGGTGGACGGCTGGAGGTAGACTGATATGTAAATGAGGACTGGATTCTCTAATTAGGACTTAATTTTGTATATTTTTAACAAGAGTTGTCATGGAAACTAAAGATGTACTTTGATCAACGCTTGCAAATAAAATCATTATTGAAGTCAACACTGATATGTCATTGTGTTTTCATGGTTACGCGTCACCTTCCCGCGTCACCCTCCCGCGTAACGTTTTCAGACAGTTAGGTCAAGACTAAAGCATGTTCCATGCTAATAAAACAAGGACACATTGTTCCTTCCTCAAAATCAAATAGTTCGTCACAGGCTATAAGCTAGCCGAAATCGACTGGTCCAGTAGTCCACAATGAGTGAGTTGATCACAAAATGCAAACTATGATAAAAATCAATTACTTATATCTATGTAGTACACATTTCAGTTATAAATGTCTATCAGATATAATAAATTTCCAAACCTAAATTGTGTACTAAATGGAGCCGTTAAAAGTATTACATGGATATTTTAATTTACTTGTTGAGCTATGTCTATATAATAAGTTAACACTTTTAAAGTTTGTTATCTTAAAATGGCCGTTTCCCCAACTGCTAAGCCACTGCTGGCAACTTGACAGTCCTACAGTATACGATCTTACGGTCAACAGACTAGAACATGCTGTTCTATTTGAACTGTACGGTTCATGTTTATTATTACTGTATTATAAGTTATAGGAACACTCCTTTATTTTAAAATCGTAAATAATTACATTAAAAGCGTCACATTTTTAACTTTAAAAAATGCATAACAATTATAAGTATTTTACAATAATCAACATACGGTCCGCTAAAGTAGATGTTTGATAGTGGACTTTACCTATCAAACATCACAAAATGATATTCAGTTGTTATGAAAGGGTCATTATTATGGATTTAATCCTTGAAATAGAGAGCCATGTTTATGACTTTTTTGTGAAGCGATTAAATGTATTTTTATCCTTTTACAGCATGCAGCTACATAACTATAATGAATTAAAAACCCAACTCACATCCTCCTCCAAGTCCATCCAAACCTGACAGAGGGCAACTGCATCTCGTATATGAGCATTTTTCATCCCCATTGCTTCTATTTCATTCTTATATGCTTTCATGTTTATAATTGGTGAAGGAACTGCTATAATTTTGTCTTGAGGCACCTGTCCAGAAGAAGAACACAAAGTGTTTCACATCATTAATATTTTGACTATATTATTTGGTATTATAAATGTATGAAATTATAAACTAATAAAAAAGCATTGGAATCAATATTATGCATCATGTTTTAATACAAATATCTATCTAAATAAACTTGAAGCTAAAAAGTCAAATCTAAAGAACTTTTATTATGGAGTTTTTCAAACTAAATTCATTTAACACAATAGCAAAGCTAATATAAACACTGTGCCAAGTGAGATCATTGTTGTAGTGGAAGGTCTATACTGCTAGCAATGACTGTGCCATGAACTGTGTGTGGTGGGGGACAGAATCTATCACGCATATGTTGTTCACAGGCCATTTACCATGGGTTATTTATGTATACAAATCTTTAGCTATTTCACAATTAAATAGTTTACTTTTTTAATGTACTGTATTTAGAGAGGCAATACCTTCAAAATAAGACACACCAGAGTAAACTTTGTCTTACGTGTTCTGTGGTTGAGATTCTCACCAAATTCGCACAACTGGTTATATATCAAGGGTTATTTTTTTACTTCTTTGAATTGCATATGACTATTATTATAACAGGGACGTCACACGTTGTCAGTTGATGCCAACATTTGGCATGGTGAGGGGAGGGTTAGGAAGGCAGAACAGTAAAAATGATTACAATAATATTGAAAATCACACTTCAAAAAATAGCTTGATTACTTGGTGAATATGAAAAAAGAATGAGAATATTGGTAGAAAAAAGGGCCACTCACCACTTGATGAATAAGGAAACTGGTTTTTGTGGGTACAATTACTCTCGTAGCTTTTTTGGCCTTCTCTGACAGCTCGTACCATACCCAGTCATATGGCATTATTCTGAATAAAAAACAGTTTTGCGTTAATGAAATTTAAAAGACGTTAACTGTTCTGAAAAGTGGATGACTGTATACAAAATATGAATAAGTCTTAAATTTATATTTGGGATGTACAAAAAGAGACTTATCTGTTCAATTAAGTTTATAAAAATATTATTATACTGCATAATATCATGACTATAGAGTAACTATACTCTAGATGAATATATGAGTTCCCTATTTTTTTCTCTCCACATAGTAAATTTTATTTTTTAAACTAAGTTATTTTATTTTACTAAGAAAATAAAAACTATTGACTTTGAAACAGACCTCTCTTTAATCATAAATTGGTTGGTAGCAAAGTTGGATAAGCCCAGATTCATAAACTAAAGGTTTTCAGTTATATCAGTTATAACGAATTTTGAAAGGGATCAGCTGATAACCACCGGCTGTTCATTTGTCATTGGGCTAATGAATTAATGACTCTTTCTAAGGATTAGTCAGCCCTAGTTTGTAAAAATGACTACATTCGCTCAACTACACTCATCACATTGATTCAAAATCCTTATTCACCCATATCTTGACAATTGGCGTTTTAAGGATAAATTAATTAATTTTTGTTAATAAATCTGATGTTCAAGTGGTCAGACCATACTTACAGAACAGAATCAGTTTGAGTGTAGAGATGGCTGCGTATGCCAGGTGTGATCTTGTCAGAGGGCAGGTACAGTGTGGCTGCAGTAAGGCCTACGATAATGTAGCCACGGAACACCGGAGTGTAAGGGATGTCACCTCCTCGTAAGTTGAGGAGCCAGGCTACTTCATCCAGGGTAGTGACCACCAGGAGGTCTGCACCTAGTTGAGCCATCACTGCTCTCAGCCTAGACAGCTTGCTTTGCCAACTCTCACCTGGATGAAAATGTAAATAGGCATTCATATTTTTCATTTAATTTTATTTTATTCTATTGATATTTTCCATTATGTTCAGTTAGAGTTTAATAATAAAGTTTTAAAAAGATCAATTATTTATATAGCACCATTTTGTTCCACTTCATATGTTACATAATTTATTCCACAGGAGAAGTGAATTAATTTGAACCTGTAAACTTATGCTCCTGGTATAGCAAAAGTACTTGTCATATGATTATAAGATATTTGTATTCATAGACATATCTCCTGGTATGGGTAATAGTGTAATTTATTGCAATAAAGCAACATTAAAAAATCATCATGATTATGAAAAGTCTGGATGTGCCAAAGTAAACAATATAACTTGTGCAAGTTGCAACAACTGAAAAATATCCTACTTTCTTGGAGATAAATAACAAATATCGTACAACTTGTCAAGGAAAGAATTTTTATTTTGTCCTCCTTTTTTGAAAACAACATAACAAACTGAATTAAATTTTTTTACTTACAGCTCAAGTATAACTCGCGAGGTTTACTGAGGCACTTGGCTAGGCGATGAGCGGTAGACTAATTGGAGTGGGGGAGCCGTCAAGTCAGAGTGGTAAATAAAAATATAAAATAAAAACATCTGAAATTTCAATTGTTGTTTACAACCTGACTTAACCTTGTTATCGTTAATAGATAAATAATAAATAATTGTGACAATTATTACTAATTAATTAATAAATAACGCGTTTAACTTTTTTTATTTATTTGTTTATACTGTATATCTATTGATAATATCATTATTGATTTTTAAGCAATTAATATGCCTATTTCCAGAGCAGATTTTGCAATGACAGCATAATATGTATAAACACACACAGTATACTGTGGTATAACAGTGGTGGGACTGGGACTCCTAGTATTATTCCCCTCACTTGCAGGCCAAGTGCCTCGGTAAGCCTCTCGAGTTATATCTATATTTTAATATAGGTTAGGTTAAAGGGCCTTAACCTAACCTTGTTTAACCACTTGCATTTCAGTCTCTCTCTCTCTCTACTCACCTAAAGAAAATGCCTGTGGTGTTGAAAATTTGTGAGATTGTGTCTATTTTGTGTTTGTGACTACTACTCTGGTGTTAGTGAACTTGTCTTTTAAGGTAAGTTTGCTGATGTCCTATCTTTTTATTGTTTAAGAAATAGTACATCATGAGAGATGTGGCATCACCAAACTTACCAAAGAAGACAAGTCCACTAACACCTTGCAATAGTAGTAAACAAATACATCAAACATGACATTATCACAAATGTTCAGTGCCACTGACACTTTCCTCAGGTGGATAGTAACTTATAGTTAGGAAGTGTCAGTGGCACTGAACATTTGAGTCATGTGACTTCTCTTTATTTGTTCACTACTTATTTGTTAACCTAACCTAAAGTATTGTTTAAGCCTCGTTTCTAATTCAACAAATAATTCCTAAAGCAAGACGCACAACGTGTGCCAGCAAAAGTTATCGAAACAATCTGCAACAATGTCGCAGGACAAGTGCCGGGACTTCTATAAAAGGAAACGAGCTTTATGAACTAATTTATTTTAATTATTAGTGACTAGTATTCTAAACATCTCTATTAATAAATGGTAAGCTATTAATTGTATGTTCATACAAACTGTTAGTAAAAATGTCACTTTCTTCCAACATGTAAAAGAATACATGTGATTGCTTTTTTCAATTAATGAATACAAATATTTTAGTATAATTTATAATGGTTGAACTGAAATAATATATTTGAAATTGATGTCATTAAAAATAGACAACAAATAAAAATTGTCCAAATAAAAACTGAATAGAATAACCATACAATTCTTTAATATCAGTGCTTCAATAAAATTTCCGACTTTTGTAAATTTCCTGTCAAATTGACAGAAAATGAACGTAAACGGCATCGTTTGTTGTTTGCTGAGCTCAACAGCCAAACGATATTGACCTGATTTGATATTCTGGAAAAAAATCCTCCCTTACACAAACTATGATTCTTACATATAAAGAATCAAACTTCCTAAATCTTAATTAATAAGGAACTTGCTGTTATGTTTCTTTAAACTTACAAAGAGTATAAACTTGATTTTGAATAATATTTAGTTGATTGAGTTAGATATAACTTAAAGACAAGAATATTTTGTTGATTGAGTTAGATATAACTTAAAGACAAGAATATTTTGTTGATTGAGTTAGATATAACTTAAAGACAAGAATATTTAGTTGATTGAGTTAGATATAACTTAAAGACAAGAATATTTTGTTGATTGAGTTAGATATAACTTAAAGACAAGAATATTTTGTTGATTGAGTTAGATATAACTTAAAGACAAGAATATTTAGTTGATTGAGTTAGATATAACTTAAAGACAAGAATATTTAGTTGATTGAGTGAGATATAACTTAAAGACAAGAATATTTAGTTGATTGAGTTAGATATAACTTAAAGACAAGAATATTTTGTTGATTGAGTTAGATATAACTTAAAGACAAGAACATTTAGTTGATTGAGTTAGATATAACTTAGACAAGAATATTTTGTTGATTGAGTTAGATATAACTTAAAGACAAGAATATTTTGTTGATTGAGTTAGATATAACTTAAAGACAAGAATATTTAGTTGATTGAGTTAGATATAACTTAAAGACAAGAATATTTAGTTGATTGAGTTAGATATAACTTAAAGATAAGAATATTTTGTTGATTGGGTTAGATATAACTTAAAGACAAGAATATTTAGTTGATTGAGTTAGATATAACTTAAAGACAAGAATATTTAGTTGATTGAGTTAGATATAACTTAAAGACAAGAATATTTAGTTGATTGTGTTAGATATAACTTAAAGACAAGAATATTTAGTTGATTGAGTTAGATATAACTTAAAGACAAGAATATTTTGTTCACTTAATTTTTTAAATATTAACTATGGAAAAATATTGTAGTCTTATGAAAAAGTGCTTTTAAATTATACCAAAACTGTTAAGAACAAAAAATAAAAGTTTCAATTGAAATAAATTTTAACGTATTAGGCAAAATTAGTGATTAGCACTAATTAGTATTATGCTTAACTTTTCTTCAATCAAATGTTACAAAGTTTAAATACCAATATTAAACATTACCTGCAAATCTTTCTTCGTATATTTTAACTGGTTCGAGAGGATAGAGAGGTTTGTTTTCCCAAATTAGATCAATCAAATTCTCGACAGCAGGTGTCACATTTATTTGGAACTTAACTGAAACATGTGCACAGTGCATGATTAGTGTACATTGTTATTTCTGTAACCCTAGAACTATGGTTTTAAAACATATACCCGATTTACACAAGACATGTCATTTCAACACAAATGTCATTGTTGAAACCAGATGACACTATCTGTATATTTTACGTAACATATGAAAGTTCATGAATAATATTTATCAAACAGAATAAAAAGATATTTCACTTAGTTTATAGAAAATATTGAATTATTATAGGATATTAAAAACAGATCAGAAAGTTAAAAACCGATGATGTGATGACTCAGTGGCTAAGGCTTCAGACTGCTGAGTTCAAGGTCTAAGGTTTGAATCCCCAACTGAGCTAACAGTCGGTATTTCACTCGTTGAATAAAGTTCATGCACAGGCCTTTAAGCCCATGTGAACTGGCAAGTGAACTTTAAAAATAAAAGATTTCAATTAAGGCTATACATATTTTCTTGTTGATCATAAACCCTGCCCTTAACCAATTAACTAACCTTATTTCTTCTTGTACTCTATTGTTTTCTGTTAGATTTTGCTATCAGATATACAAGGTGGAAAAAAATATAGAAACACTTTCACAAATTTGTTATGACTTCACTGGTAAAAGTGAAATCTTGTACATCATCATGGTTACAAAGACCACACTTTTGACGCCATTAGTGACATTTAATCTTTTAAGGGAGATGACCCACTAAGTTGAATGAAAATCTTTAATTCATTTGGTATCAATAATTGGTATCGTTTGGCCTAGGTCGAGTTTGGTATCAAATTAAAGGTCTATTCAAGCGTTTCCACATTTTCTACACTTTCACAACAGCTTTAATTTTGT
This sequence comes from Stictocephala bisonia, assembly GCA_035578905.1. NCBI lineage: Eukaryota > Metazoa > Arthropoda > Insecta > Hemiptera > Membracidae > Stictocephala > Stictocephala bisonia. Next base: position 148,619 of record JAQJVL010001670.1, on the reverse strand, counting down.
CCATAGATAATTTGATAATTTAATTTTTTTGAGTTATTGTGTTCCATAAAGCATAATTTTGTATCAGAATAATTTACTTAAAATCGTTACATAGCAGAGAAATAAAATTGTTCAAATAAGTTACTTTGAAATTCAAATGACCGCTACTCTGGAAAGGATAGACCTTTCGAAGTCCGGTTTGTGGCAATTAATTTCTATTGAATGGACCTTTAATTTGATATCAAACTCGACCTTATATTATATATAAAGTTAATTTGTAGTTTCGACAGCTGTATTAAAATACAGTATTATTATAATTATTATCATATGTTTTGTTTTTGTTTTGGTTCAGTATGGTAAATAAATGTATTCAGTTCGTAATTAACTATTTAGTGATTTCTTTTTAAAACTACTATTAAATATAATAATAGAATATTATAGCTTACATTAAAGATTTTCGTTCAACTTCGTGTGGGCCGTCGCCCTGAAAAGATGAAATGTTGCTAGCTTCTTTATTTGGTACTTGGTGGAATTTCGATGGATTTAAATTAAACATTTTTAATAATTCCAGTTTTTAATTTTTTATTAATGCATTTATGCCAGTTACGGTATCTTCAGATCATAATAACCAAATTGTACAAAAATAAAACATATGTTAAAAAATATACAATTTGTAAATATTAAATAACATTGATGGATTTATTTTAATATTTTTAATATATATAATAAATTTTAACTACTTATCCATCAATGTTATTTAATATTTACAAATTGTATATTTTTTAACATATGTTTTATATTTTTGTACAATTTGGTTATTATGATCTGAAGATGCCGTAACTGGCGAAAATGCATTAATCAAAAATTAAAAACTGTGGAATTAATAAAAATGTTTAATTTAAAAGAAATGTTGCTAATGACGTCAAAAAGTGTGTTCTTTTTTTTTTTCTTGTATGTGACCATGATGACATACAAGATTTCATTTTACCAGTGAAGTCATAGAAAGGTTGTGAAAGCCTTTCTATTTTTCCCCACCCTGTATAGTTACAAATATTTAAATAAAAGAACGTACACAAATAGTCCCTCCAAATTCTCCACTCATTGAATGTCACTTTCCTGCTGTCTACAGACACGGTTGTACCTGGCTTCAGTTCAGCTGCGAGCCATTCTGGTATTGTAGGTACCTGGAGGAATTATGAAAAATTAGACAAAGAACTCAAAAATCCTGGTTTAACTTTATTCCAACAGTTACAAGATGTTATATTTTATTGCCTAACATTTTTCATTAACTGTGGGGATTTTACAAGGAACCATAGTTTTTCTGTGAAGACAGTGGCATAGCCAGGAAGTACCAGCGATAATTAGCTCATATCACATTGATATTTAAAAAAATTCTATTCCTGGCTATTAGAGAATCCATTTTATAGCTTAAACTAATGTTTTAAAAAGAGAAATATAGATGCATTTACCTTTATCTAACTCACTTTTTGTAATTTTTTTGTAATTATTAGTGTTAGTTGTAGTAGTATACCTTGGCTATAAAAATAAGCTGGATTTATAAACTTTATCAATAATTTTATTCATTTGTATGGCAAATAAAGATCATTATTAATTACTTCAGACCATTTAGACCAAAAATGTTGTGATCAAAAAATCATATTCATTCCAATGACAGGAAAGTCTGTAACAATCTTACAGTCCTTCATCTCATATTAACAATGAGAGACAAAGATTTTGAATAGTTACAGATGGTTGTTTATATAAAAATGAAAGACATTGATAGGGTGTACAGGCTAACAGCACTGCCACCTCGATATTTAGTTTATTTGGAGTACCAGAATGATAATTATAATTGTGATTTTGGTCTTGGCATTGGTAATGAATTTACAGTTTTCAAGGAATGGCAATACAAACATATTAAGTTTTAATAAAAATTAAATTTAATACTGGACTGCCATGATCAATTTCATAAATTTCTCACTTGGTGTGACTGATCGCTGAAAGTATTGAAAATAATTAACTTCGATTTCTATATAATATAGCACACAGGTTTATTTCTGTATTAACTCTTCAACATAGAACTGTCATTAGTAAGAAACTAAACAACGTACTGCACGATCTTCTAACTTCATCAAAAGCCAGTTACAGTCCATTTGTTCGTCTGCTTGCAAGTAATATCTACTATCCGTCCACAGAGCTGCTGAACTCAAGGTCACCACAGCATCTCCGTTACTTCCACTGAAACCTGATATGTATTCCCTCCTTCGATCAGGGACACTTACAAACTCACTCTGAAAAATGAAACAAATTTTCATGAAAACCATCTTAAGAGCAGTTTAATTAATTTGCTGTAATTATATTGATTACGATTACATCTACATGATTCAAACTGTATACATCTGTCAATGTGTATGCATATAAAAAAATAAACTTGTCGTTTCTAAGCTATGCCCCTTCTTACTTATATCTACATGATTCTAAATGAGCCAAATAAGTAACGAACAGTAAACATTAATTATTATGAGCAAGGTAACATTATTACTTCATGACTACATTATTACAAAATAAAATATACAGTGGTATATTACTTCACGTACAGTGGTATTGACCCACTCGCCCACCCATACACGTACAGTGGTATTGACCCACCCGCCACCCATACACGTACAGTGGTAATGACCCACCCGCTCACCCATACACGTACAGTGATATTGACCCACTCGCCCACCCATACACGTACAGTGGTAATGACCCACCCGCTCACCCATACACGTACAGTGGTATTGACCCACCCGCCCACCCATACACGTACAGTGGTAATGACCCACCCGCTCACCCATACACGTACAGTGATATTGACCCACTCGCCTACCCATACACGTACAGTGGTATTGACCCTCTCGCCCACCCATACACGTACAGTGGTGTTGAATACCACTGTACGTATATGGGGAGGGCGGGTGGGTCAATACCACTGTACGTGTATGGGTGGTGGGTGTGTCAACACTACTGTACGTGTATGGGTGGGTAGGTGGGTCAACACCACTGTACGTGTATAGGAGGGAATTACATTAATATAAAATAAGTCACTATTAAAATCATAGTACAAGTAAACGTCACACAACACAAATTTATTAAAATATAAGCATAAAATGCACAAATATTATGGTGATCGATTTCGGTGAACCACGCTCACCTTCCTCAGACCAGAGGGATTCACAAAAAAATCATTTTATGCATTTTGTACTTGTATTGTAATATATTTGTGCATTTTGTGCTTATATTGTAATAAATTTGTGTTGTGTGACATTTACGGTACTTATATTGTATATATACCAACACGTATTATGCTAATTAAAAAACTATTTATAAAATCACTCATAAAAAATATATAAATTTATTCATACACAGCATATTAAATTCATCATAAAAATGATTGAAAGTCATTGGGGTCAAAATATCACACATATTCCAAATCTGCAAACTAAAACAGCGGTGTCCCGAGATCCACTTTGAGGGGGCTTTCTGACCTCGTCCCACAGGGCATGATTGACAAATAATTGTTTTTCCCATCACTTAACATAAAAATACTACATTACCATTCACAAAACACAATCCCTCCATCAGTCCCTTTATGCTAGTGCCTGTTACTCCAAAAGGGGAGTTGCCGTCATATTACATGGCTGACCTCGTTTACAAGTCTGTCTTCCTATTCACGAGTAATGTTTTGAGGTTCCTTATCTCCAAGAGCTTCATCTGAAAGTGGGATTTAATTTACATACTACTTTACAGCTTCATCAACATTTTAATAAACGCTGTTCTTGGTCCCCAATGAAAATTAACAGAAGTGTGAGGTCTATAACGGTAGTTTGTCTATTTCAGTATTGTGTTTACAAACAGTTTTGTTTTATATATTTAAGAAACTAGGCTTTTTAAGGAAAGTTTAACTTTATTCATATTTAAGTATGTAGGTTAATTTACCTGAGCGTTTGTTTTTTATCAGTTGTGTCAGTTTAAACACAACGTGATTTGAAATCTTTAACTGTTATATTTTATACTCATGATATGTTATTAGCAACATTAATCATGTTTCTTATGTATAACTAAAGTAAACCCCCACATGCTCTGTTTACGAACCACATCATCGCAGCCTTTAGCCTCAGTAATATTGATTTTGCAGTAAGTCTCACTGTACGTGTTCTATGATTTGACTTATAGATCAACTATGGTATGTATATCACTAAAAGTAATGGAAGAAATAAAGAGTGATTCAGTTAGAGGTAACAGTTTTAAGTTGGTAACACAGTTCTCTTATGCAAGATAAACAGCTGATATTTTTTAATTGGGCGTTGTTGATTAATGAAATTTGTTGTTATGGAGCATTATTCGAGTGAAGAATGTATTTTAATCACTACAACCTTTTTTAAATTGGGGAACATTTTACTGATTCAATTCGAGCACTGAGAAATGATTTTGGTAACCATAACCATCCACGTGCGGGGAATTAAAAAACTAATTGATTTAATATAGCGGATTCAGTGTTAGATGTTCAATGACCAGTACAACCTTGGATTGGGTGATCAGTGGCAAAGTCGTCGGAACAAGCCCAAGTATTCGAGAAAATCTGTCAACTCAGCTTGCATACAAGATCCAATTGACTCAAGAATTGAAACTGGGAGATCATTGACAGAGGTGTGAATTTGTTAACTGGGTGCTGGGAGTAATCATAATGAGGACAATGTTGTGAACAATTTTCTGATGAAGCTAATTTTCATATCATTGGCTATGTAAACAAGCAAAACTACCACATTTCGCACTTCAAAATCCTAATGCTATTTGCATGAATGAAATGCATCCAAAAGAGGTAAATTTTTGGTGTGGATTTTGGGCTGGCAACGTGATTAGTCGTTACATTTTTTTAAATACCCTTAGCGATTTGGTTACTGTCAATGGAGAATGTTACTGTTGGGAGACAATAAGCAATTATTCTTAGCAGCAGTTGGGAGAGTTGGATAGTATGGTTTCAATAAGACCATAAGACTTGTCATACAATTCGAAGAAGCGTGCAATTATTGCACAACAATTTTTCCAACTGTTTAGTCTCTCATTTCAGTGATCAACATTGGCTAACAAGAGCATGTCTCACACCACTGGATCATTTCCTTTCTGTTTACTTGAAGCAGAAGATTTACATAAAAAGTCCAACTCAATTACGGAGCTAAAGGATGAGATTCATTTAGACAGAGACAGAGTTGGCTGTCAAATTCCACAACGATTGATCAAGAAAGTTATGTAAAATTTCATCAAAAGTCTGTAAGGCTGCACATAGTGATCATTTTACATATTTAATCTACAGATATAATTTTTCATGTTTAATTCAATCTCTAGCTAATGTGTTTAAATACAAATATACCAAGTATGTAAACTACGATTCATATTTTTTAAATTGTAACCTCCAACTGAATCACCCTATATTTAGTTTGTACCTAGAATTTTATTACCCATACCTATAAATTTATTGTTGAACAATATCAAAAAATGCTCATGAGAGGAAAGGGTCCTGTTAAAAGGGAATCAAATAGAATTGTGATAAGTCCTTTCTTTAAACAATGTGATTCTATGAAGCAAAATCTGCATCCTCTAAAGTTTCAAGACCATCTGTAGTATAGTTTTGGAGATCTTGGAATAAGTCAGCCGGTTCATTAGTGAGTGATATTTCACTCTTGTATATAATGTACTATAGTTTACAGTTATACTCATAATATTGGGACAAAAATCTATTTTATTTTTGTTAAAACAATAAACCCAAACATAAATAATAAACATGATAACCAACCTATTGTAGAATGTCAGAGTATTAAGGGAAGTATTGAATGGATGGAGGGGTCGTCTCTTTGGTAGAATGGTTAAGGAATACACATGTTCCTTGGTCATTCAACATGTTGACACAGTTGTATACAAGTCGGTTTATACCTATATTATTATTACCTGGTGGTCATCAGAATTGGGGATGATGTAGGCTGTGATGTTTTTTGAGATCATCAGAGATCTCAATTTAGCCAGCTTTTCCTTACTCGGGACTCGGTTTGGAGGTGGTTCCCGGAAGGCTGTGACACAGCGAGTCCTCTCTGAGAGAGTGACAGGCACAAACCTGCCATCGTTCAAGTGGCTGTGTCCCGTCTCTTCTCTTTGTCTAATTGGTGCCAAGCTGGCCACCTTAGATACTGTAATATAAATTACCATTTAATTTTATGACTATATACTAGATAAATCTATACATTTAATTTTATGACTATATACCGTACTAGATAAATCTATACATTTAATTTCCTAATAATACTTATCTTATGAGACTTAAATTTAGAGGAAGAACATTTATTTCACAGAGTAAGTTATTTATTAAAAAGAATACAAATATTTTACCTCTTGATATTTTTTCTAAATCATATTCTTTATATTTACAGTAATTGGGTGCCGAATCAAACACATCTGCAATATTTTAAAGGTAGGACATGTTCGGTTTAAAGGTAGGACATGTTCGGTTTAAAGGTAGGACATGTTCGGTTTAAAGGTAGGACATGTTCGGTTTCAATTTGACTATGAATAAGCAAAATTAAAATCAATAAGAAATTAAAAAATTCAACTTTCTAGCTAAATTGATGTTGATACGATAGACAGACTTACAGAACATACTTCATGCCTAAAAAAATAGTGCTAAATAAAAATAAAAAAAGTAATAATGTTCAATAATAATTTGTTTTAATTTTAAGAAGATGTTTTTGTAATTTTTTTTTTTTTTTGTATTTGAAAATAAAACCAATTATAATTACAGCTATAACGACTGGATAAAAATAAACCTACTGTACCTATTGAAGAAAAGAAAACCCAAATTAATACTCTAGAAAATTCAATATCAATCTCAAATTGCAAACAAAATCATATTTAGAACACATTTCTTACAGTGAATGACATCCCAGAAAAGAAATAGTGTTGCATCCAATAGTGTATCGAGTAATTAATTATTTCTTTAGTTTTCATGCGATTCTTCAGTTTTCAGTGTTGTCAGTCAATTCCTTTATTCCTACCAAATTTTTCTATTATAGACCAGGCCCGTAGCTAGGCCCTTGGAGGCCCCGGGGCAGAAAGTCCATTCGGGGCCCCCCTTTGTTATATATTTCGCACTTTTTTTAATTAATAGATATAAGCATACAGTAATTGGATCTTTAGGCTTAGAATTTATGTGCATTTTTTTTATTATTATCCTATTATTATTATTATTACCTTTTTTTCTTATTAAATCTATATTACTTAATTGTTTGCATAAACTATGTTTACAAATTTCTACGGTAAGTCATAAACTGGTAATGATTTTATATGCAAATTTGTATGACTCCTGGCCCTGGTGCCATTAGTTTGGTTTTTAGAACCATTATTTTTTCAGCTTACCATTGTGATTGGTATTCTATTTATAGTGCTGAAAGGAAAATTAAAAACATAATTATTTTTTCAAATTTTATTCACAATAGATAATAAATATATAAAGACATAAGTGCTGATGTCTTAAAACTTTTTAGTCTCTTCTTAGCCTACATCCAAGCAATATAGTTTAGTAGATAAACATACAAGTAATATCATTAATTATGTAATACCTTTGAATACACAATAAATTGTATATTTATTTATGGTGTTTATGGTAATACTGGTAATACCATTGATTATATATGATCAATGGTGGTAATACCCACTCATTCTCAAGTTTAAAATTGCCCAACTAGTTTGATAGTGAGAATGCAACTGAACTTACTAAAAAGACTTTCTTCTTGACTTGACACTAGCAAAAACATCAATAATTCGGTCAAAATCTATTTTTCGGGCTCTGTCATTTTCAATAGACAAAAGAGCCAAATCAGTGAGACGTTGTTGGGACATGGAGCTTCGCAGGTAGTTTTTGATGAGTTTTAATTTGAGAATGATCTCTCTGCTTTGGCTACTGTCACAGGGACTGTGAGGTACATAAAGCATGCTGTTAGTACATCCGGGTAGGTTGATGCTAGGGAACTGTTTTCAATGAGTAGGAGATTTGCAACTTCTTTTACTTCTTTGAAATCCTTTAATTTGGATTGAAAAGCATTCCTTACTGATAAAATCTGAGCTTTGAACAATGGCGTTACATCATCTGAAAATCTGCTTACAAAATTATCAGCTTCACAACGCAGTTCTTCATCTGAACATGAGGCCAGGAAAGAAGGGTTGAACAATTTTATAGGCATCATCACTTGCTTCATGCCTTTAAAACGGTTGTCAATTTGTGACACTATAGTATCAACCATTGGGAAGAATATTGTCACTCTGAAATTGCTTTTAGGATCTGTCAGTCTTTGGTCTTCACAAAGTTCATCAAAGTGCTTTTTTACCTTTCTTGCACGTTGGCTAATAAATTCATGGGTAATCGTAATCCCCCATTTTGAACATACTTCTTCTGCTTCACTACAGACTTCTTCAAAGGACCAACGAAGTTCGGTTACTTTCAATAAAGCATTGCCTAGGAGATCGTACGCTGTCATTAAATCAATAGATTCCGTTTGCAAGGATTTGAGGCAATGTTTATTTCCCCTAATACTTTGCACTGGACAGTCAAGACCAAAACAAAACTAAAAGATTCTAACCTTTTTTTGAGCCCTCAGCTCTCTCCTTCTTGGCTTTTTGCTTGTCAAAATTATTTTATTTAAGGCTTTCATTACATCACCGAACCTTTCCTTTAAAGCGTACACAGCTTCATATCTCCCTGCCCAACGTGTAGGGTTTAAAGTCTTTAATGTTACCTTGTCTTTAGGACCAGGAGCCTTCGGATTCTCTGTACAACCAGAAACGACTTTTAGTTCTTGCCACCGAACAATGCTGTGGCCAAAAAAACTGTAAATATTTTGCACCGTCTCAAAAAATTGTGCTATTTCTCGATTGCATTCAACGGCATCTTTAAGAACCAGATTCAAATTATGGCTGGCACAGTGAATGAAATAGGCATGGGGTGCAAGTTCTTGGATTCTCTTTTGTACTCCATTATACACACCACTCATGACCGATGCACCATCGTATCCTTGTCCTCTGCATTTTGTTATGTCAAGGCCTTTTTCTGAAATTGATTTTATGATGACGTCTTCTAGCCCCGAAGCGGTTTGGTCAGTAACTGCTGTGAAAGATGTAAACGTTTCACAAATTCTCAACTCACAAGGTTTTCCGAGTTGGTCATGGTCAATCTTTACATAGCGAAAAACTTCGCTTAGCTGATCTACTTTACTTACATCTTATGTTGTGTCGTAAAAAAGGCGCACTCAAAAGCTCTTCTTTAATTCCACTAAGCACTTCACTAGCCATCAGAGAAATAATTTCATTCTGAATTGTTGGACTGAGATAATTAACAGTACCACTAGGCCTTGTAATTAGATCTTCTAGGATAGTGTCATATTTTGACAGCAAGTCAATCAATGATAGAAAATTACCTTTATTTCTATCAGTGATATGCCAACTGTCTCCACGAAAAGGAAGGTTGCATGTTGCCAACATAAGGGAGACATCTAAGACCCTCTTCAAAACTTTCCTCCAAAAATTCCGCTCCTCCTTCAAACCTTTTTCTAGTGCATCGTCTATTGAGCCATGACGTCGCCATTGCTCATAAACCAAGCAGGAATCAGCATGGTGCTGTGAATTCTCATGTGTCTTTATGCGATCAGACAAATGTTTCCAGTCCCTTAATCCTGAATCCCATCCTCCTACAGGTCCTTTCTGGGGAAACAACCAGCAAGGTTGGCAATAAACACAATCCAATTTGGACGAATAGCACAACCAAGTTCTTTTCAGTTTGAGCCCAGACTTTGACTTCAGGGTAAAATAATTGTCCTGAAAAGGACCTACCTTGTTTTCCATCATATGGAAATGGGCCAACTGGTTGATAGGGTCCTAATTCAATAATTCGTTTTTTCACCTCTGGATCGATGATCTGGTCTGGAAAATGGGGTTCTCCGGTGTTTAAACAAGTTTCATTAATTTTATTCGTCCGGCTACATTCCACCTGTAAGTAGATTGCAATGCATTAGTATTTTTTTCTTACAAACATGATCATAACAATAGGGACTTACTGTAATTCCATGTTTACATGGAAGTAATACTGTTTACTTCCATGTAACCATGGAATATTTTATCGTAAATATTCCATGGTTAGGGCGATAAAACAGCATATGTTGTTATGTTGAAAAATATAATATAAGTATTCTGTACTTGGCATGTCTACTTACTTGATCATTTACGCCGATCAGTTCACTGCTTGACGTAGGACTTGTTGGAGGTTTGGCACAATTTTCTTGTTGATGCCCTAGCCCTAGGCATGTTACTTCTTCATCAATACTTTCTTCAGCGTTATCTTGAGCTGTAACTTCCTTTTCAATCTCATTTCCTGGGACTGAGGCTGCAATAAAAAAATAGCAAGTCAAAATATCATTTAGTTACATATAACATATAATTTAAAGCCAATTTTAATAACATTGTAAAGATATAACAAAACCTCTTTCACCTGCATTGGAAAAACATACTATTAGGACTAAATCTGCCGAGCCCAATTTTAGTACATAGCCTAGCTCAGCCTAGCTTATGCTGATGTACCTATACAGTAGAGTAGATACATGGCCTCATAAATAATGAATGTGCAAGCGAGTGTGGTGCATTTTTTACATCATATTATCACAGAAAGATATAAAATTACTATGATAGATATTCATGCTGTGCTGCTGTGCATGTATAAACAAATAAAATACCTACACAGAAAGAAGTAGAAACCAAAGGAATCATAAAAGTCACATAAAAAATTAAATTACCACTACACAATAGTAGGTAATATGTAGCCTATATATGACTAGTGATAAATTCACAAACAAACATTGCTTATTAGATTAGAATAGATTGCAGTCTGAGTCAGACACAGTGGTCTAAACTCAATCAAACACTCAAACTCTAGTTAAATTTTAACACAGTTAATTTTAACATAGTTAAATTTTAAGATATTAATTATATAGTTATTGGCCAAGCTAATTAATTAGGCCTAAATACCGTATCTAAATTCAAACCACTCACCAATTATTGGTCTAGTTTCAGTACTAGATGTAGATGTGACATTAGTACTTTTAGTTGTAGTAGTACTAGTAGTAGGACTTAACCAAGCAGATAGGGTGGAAGAACACTTTGAAGCATCCTCTTCTCTTTTCTTCTTGTCTTGCCTTTTCTTTGCCCCACTTTGATAGCTTCTTTTCATTTTAACAAATACAAGAATAAGAATACAAATTGTATAACACCGTAACAAACGAGTAACGGACGCGAACGCCAAAACGTCAGTTTTTGGTGTTAGTTTACCATCAACATAACATAACCTTATCCGGGCTGTCTGTCACTAGTCGTAGTCACTCTCACTGTCGTCTGTCAGCTGTGGCAGAGGCAGTCGGCAGACGGAGCCGTCTACGTCACGTCGACGTCAGGACGAGTTTATTACTGTTGGGGATGGGGGAGTAAGGTGAACTAAAAGTGCAAACTGCACTTCTTTAATTGCGTGACAATTGACAGGCTGATTGATAGTCTGTCTATTTTTGTTACGAAATCTCTGTGAGAACAATATCTGTCCATTATTTTATATTGAAAAGCTATTTAAATATTTTTTTATAAAGACATTTTGATGATTCGATGAAATATCCCTACAGTAATCAATAAATTTCACATGAACTTTAATTTCATTTTCAATTTTTCCACCTTCATTTGGGGGCCCCCCCTGGCCGGGGGCCCCGGGGCAATGCCCCGGTTGCCCCAGCCTAGCTACGGCCCTGTTATAGACTATTAATATTACTACTGATAATCTTTTTTAGTGGTAATCTATTTTAAACTGTCATTGAGGTTTTCAATGAGGCCACAAGAGGTCGACTTCTGTTTCTTTTTTCTCTGTGATAAAATACATAAACTTTAAAATAGTAGATGCAAGGCATATACTGGAATTAGCTCATTTAATTGAATTTGAACAACTCTTATAAACATATTAAAAATACTCCATTACAAAGTTTAGGCTCTGATCTCAAAGAAGTGTTTAGGGCCAGAAGTTTTAAATAGAATTAGTGAAATCATGGGAGAATTTCACACTGACAAAAAAAAAACAAAGAAGCCATAATAAAAGAAGATTAAAATAATCATATTGTAAAGGACAGGAAAAATGTATATTTAATTTGATGAGGTCAATCTTGTATTATTACTAAACTTGTTTTACTGTCAAACTAAACTAAATATCTAAAATTGAAAGTCTACTTTAAAGGGATAGTTGGAGAATTTATATTATTTCTTATTACATGTACTGACGTAATTTTAAACATGATTACAATAATTTTGTGACCAAACTAAAAGGATTAAAACTTGAATTATTATCTTAATAGAATAAAATACAAATTTTGACAAAACTCTTGTAATAATAAAACAGACCCATGTAAGAAAATACATATCTGATTTGCATATTTGAACAAAAAAATATGTATATTTTCATTAAATTATGTTCAAACATAGAGGGCAGATAAGTGCCTTGCAACTTTCATAAGCGGTTAAAGCAATGGCGGCTTTTGACCTAGTAAAGTGGGGGTTCACACACCGGGGGTTTTGGGGTGTACGGAGTACCCCACAAGTAAAAGCGCGCAAGTAAAATGTTGTAAAAACTATACGCTTAAACATGCATTTTAAAATATATTACAACATATTTTAACGTAGTTAAAAACCATACCTAACCAAACAACAGATTTTAAAAGGAGTGGGAGTGGAGCACACGGCAAGTGTGCACCGCTGGGTTCTACTACAGACGGCCCCACCACCGCCTTCCAGACAGAACAGCTGATTAGGCATTGCATATACGCTATGGAGCACAACTGGGACTGTGCGACAGTACTGCGGGATTAGCGGAAGCTAGCTGAAGGCGCCTCTTTGAGTTTTCTTATGTTTAAAAAGTTTAAAAATTGAAATTTCGTAATTTCAATGTGTAAATAATTTAACCTAAACTTTAAATGTGGTTCATTTTCTTTTTCAAATCTCACAGGGGATTCACGTGCTCATGTGATCTTATAGAGTAACCGCCACTGGGTTAAAGTAAATTTAAACTATATTCACATTTAACTTGTAAATCAAAATCATGACTTGAATTGCAGATATATTATTAAATAAAACTGAAGAAAAATGTGATCAAAGGCAATGAGTACAAATTTCTATAAAAAGTGCAGACTCAATGTTAAAAAATCAGCCTAGCACAAAGCTCGAGAACATCAGTTCGATCTGTAGCTGGTAGATCGTGTGGAGTGACTTTGCATTCAAGTTAGTGTGTGTGAGGGAAAGCTCATCGACTATATTAATTCTCTTTGTCACACTGTCTGCTGACTATCTCTGTCTCTCTCGCACTGCCTTTACTCAGAGCACTCTCTCAGGGACTTATTAAAACTTAAGAAAACATAATTCTTATAGAGATTTGTATTCATTGCCAAAGGTCATGTTTCAGTTTAGAGGCCACTAAATGCGAAAATTAATATAATAGAATACAAATACAAATAAGAAATATAACATTGACAAACTCACCTGAGAAGAGAAGTTCCCAAACCCACATACACTAGACAACAGACTAACATAATAAGGCACAAACTTATGTCATTGATATAGAGCAATATTGTTGAATAAACCTGGACGTCTATTTCAAGTGAATACATAAACTGGATCTGATTTGTGCATGAACTTTCAATAGTGAGTTTTAGAAGTTTAGAAACTCGTAATTGCATCCCACATGGTTTTTCATGAGCACTCACCCTAAAGTTCAGTTGTGAGAACTTCTGGTGTTGTGATCTCTATTAATAATTTATAATCTCAGATTTTTATCAAGATATGAGACGCCGACACAGCTTGTGCAAATTGTAAGGTGAATACGAAAGATTACCTGATTGTAAGACGAGTATGGATGACCTGTGTATTCTGATTTTTAAGGTTTACTGTTCCTTACAAAGTGACATTTATTAATAGCTATGGCAACTGAGGGACCTACAGCTTTACGTGGAATCCGAATAATGTAGTATTTGTGTGATTTCTCAGCTAATGACAAGCCTAATACTCAGTTATCTTCCCTACACAACATCTGGACACTGATTAACACCCAACATGAACACAGCAGACTATCCTAATAGTGTCAACGTCATTAGTATTTTGCCACACATATGTGTCTGCTTGCATAGATTTTAGGCATTTTAAAAATATACAACTATTTGAATGCAGTTAGCTCTTCTTGTTAGACCGTATTATTGTTGTGATTGTAGACTTCAGTTATGTATAGGCATGTTCTATATAGCAATTTGCTATCCTACATGACAGTGGAATAATTTTAGTATGCTACAAAATGTGTATAAAGTGACAACAACTAATTAATTTCCTAGAGACCTTATGTATATCGCCTTATTTTCTACCTTTTTTTAAAATCAATTTAATGAAAAAAAATTTAATCAAATCAAGTGAAATCTATAAAAAATGTATCGTGTTTACAGTACTTCCCCATTATCAGGCCCACACATTGCTGAATAATGAAATATTATTGCATATGTTACGCGATTAAATAAAAAATATGTTTTAATATAAATATGGTTATACTAGCAATAAATTAGTGTATTATTAAAATATGTATTATAATCATTACACAAAAAAATATACATTACTTTGATTGTTACCTACATGAAATATTTTATATTCAATACCAATAAACTAATTATGTGTAGGAAGTTGAGCCATATTTTAAAATAAGATATAATATATTATTAAACTGCTTTATTAATGAAATAAGGATCAGATTGTGTGTCAGACAGAACAAAATTCTAAAACCATGTGGCAAGTTTCCGGGACGACTAGTAAGCTAAGGTACTGTAGCATATTAATTTTTCATAAAATACATTTTAATATCTTTGAATTGCAAGGCTATACAGTTATTACCACATTCCAAGAGTAATCTTAGATACAAAACATATAGAATAACTGTGGTCATCACAATTTGTTTCCTATCCCTATTAAACAAGTATTATTTATTAGTAAAAAATATATTGAGCAAAGCCGACTTAAATATTTTTGTTTGAAACCAAAATCACAGTATCACATTTTACTCCTAAGGATTATTGGTTGACCAATAAAAAAATGTCATCACATTTAAATAAACTATACACAACAATAATTTTATGACTACTTTAAATATTGTATCTATTAATTCCAAATATTGCACTTTATTATTATATCTAAGAGTGTGCAGACGAATATTTGTTCTGTTTTCAAAAGAAAGTATTGAGCAAGCTCATAGTCATGCTCGTTATTGTAGTGTAAGCAGAGAGGTAAAAATACATACGGCCAAAACAGAACATGGACTCTATTCGTCATCCGGCAACAAGCCAAGGAAGAGTTAAAAGTTGGGGTAAGACGTTGATGTTCTAAAATTGAACCTGTGTTAATAGTATGAAAGGCATAAGTGATAAATTCCAGAGTTATTACGGTGGACGCTGAGGACTCAGGTACCTGCTTGGGTCAAGTGCGCAATAGCGGCGAGGAGGTTGGGGAACCCTTTTGGGGGTTAATCTTTGGTGCGCAATATCGGTGCACCGAATTTAAGTAGGGTTAATAAGTTTTATATTAAAAATTGTTCACAAATGTTTTTATTAAGGAAATAGGTAAATATTTAGCACAATGGATAATGTTATCGGATTGATTTTAAATATTCCTAAAATAAAACTTTAGATAGAGTTATGAATATTTTAATATTATCATGTAAAACCCCTCATTTCCACCTTGGCATTTTTGGCAAATAAGCTAGAATTTTTTAAGAGATTTTTGTTACTTGGCTTCCAGAGGTTAGAATAGTATCTAGGTGATTTAAATTAGGTGACTTTAAATTGTTTTTACACTTTAATATTATATTTACACATAACTTATTCAATTTTACTGTGAGGGTTTTCAACAATTAAAAATATAAATAGAGTCTTTACACTTTAAAAACAAGTCATGATACATGTCAAAATTGCAGCCAATAGAATCGTGTACACCTTACTTTCTTAAAAGCAATCTTTTGACTGTTCCTCCAATTTACTTATATGATTGCATTCTATATAAATAATACACTTAACATAAAAAAGCTCATACATATAATACAAACTTTGCAGAGAGCCATAGATTGTGACTTGTCAATAGCAAAATATTGTCCGTTGAGAAAAATTATTTTTGAAAATGACCACGAAACCTCCAAAATTTAGTGAACAGAAAAATTTTTAAACCTAAATTACGAGAATAGCTTGACAAACAATGTTTTGACAATATTGATTATTAAAGAAATGACCAGCAGAATCTACATTCCTTCTTTCTCCTAACTTCAAATCAAGCGTAACTTAAGAGGGCTCTAAAGGGAAAGAAAATATAGAAGTCATGCGACACTGGCGATAGAAGTTGGAACTACGTCCAGTTATTTTAGATGGAGGAAGTTTAATCCGCCCGAAAGTACAATATAGTGCCTTGAATCATTTCGAACACCTCAATACTGTTTCATTGAACCATTTTTACAAAAATTGGAATTACTTCTTGATGTAGTTACAAACAAGTTCTCTAATATAGTTCTAGCTGGGGATATAAATATTGATATATTGAAGCGCGACAACGTTTATAACAAATTCAATAACATACTTAAAATGTATTAAATGCATTATCTTGTAGACTTTCCAACACGAGTTACAGAGACTAGTGTGTCCGGAATAGACAATTTCATCTCTAACATTAACAAAAGAAGCTTGAAGATCGATGGATTGATGACTGGAATATCAGATCATGATGCGGAGATTTTAGAAATTATAAATATAAAATCTTCTTGAAAAAATACTAGAATTAAAAAAAGTTGCAGGAAATTTAATGCCGAAAATATTGCTTTGTTTAGCCAACAGATGAAACGTAAGATGTGGACTGATGTATACCAAGCACCAGTACATCTAAAATATGACACCTTTCATTCAGTATTTCAGTACTACTTCAATACATGTTTTCCTAAAATCTCTGTTACTCTGAAGTTGGGAAGTAATTGTAAATGGCTTAATAATGAAGTAAAGACCTTAAAAGATGAAGTTTTTGAAATAGGTAGGTTATATAGAGATAGGAGAACTACTAAGCTAAAATTGGATCTGAAAAAAATGAAAAGATGTTTGAAGCAGTCTATTGAAAGAGCTAGAAAGGAGTATTTTAATTCCAAAATAGGAAACTCTAAAAATGTTGTAAAAACTACTTGGAATCTAGTAAATAATGAGATAGGAAGTTCTGTTTATGTTCCACCTAGAATAAATTTAGAAATTAACTCTCAGGCTGTGTCTGACCAGAGGGCTGTTGCTGAGCTGTTTAATGACTTTTTTGTTAATGTTGTAAACCCTCAGCACGAGGTTTGAGGTTTAGAAGGTTTGAGCAAAACACCTGAAAATCATCTTTTCAGGAAGAAATTTAATTTTAGGCCTGTCACGGAAAAAGAATTATCCAAAATAATATCATCCTTTCAAAATAAAACTTCATTTGGGTTTGATGAAATTCCCATCACTGTTATCAAAAAAATAAGGGGTTACATCTTGAAACCATTGGTTCATCTTATTAATTCTTTTCTAATATCTTCAATTTTTCCAGATAAATTAAAAATAGCAAAGATAATACCAGTTTTTAAAAAAGGAGATGAATCAGACATATCTCGCTACAGACCTGTTTCTCTACTCCCAATCTTCTCAAAAATATATGAGCGGGTAGTGTACAATCAATTACTATTTTTTCTAGATAACAATCAGCTTTTGGATAAAGAGCAACATGGTTTTAGGCCAAAGAAGTCCACTATTACAGCTAGTGTTGAGTTTATTGAAAACATCATTCAAATGATAAATCATGGTGATGAGGTGGTAGGTGTTTTTTGGATCTCCATAGAGCGTTTGATACCGTATCTCATGACAAACTACTTACAACTCATGAAAGTTTGGGAATCGGAGGCAAAGAGCTCTCATGGTTTTTGTCTTACCTGCATAACCGTCAACAATACGTACAATTGACTCACTTGACTAACAATAAATCCCTGGAAACAGTTCGATCGTCTTTCAAAACCATTCAGTATGGTGTTCCCCAGGGCTCGGTTTTGGGGCCTCTTTTGTTCATTGCTTACCTGAAAGGTCTCCCACACTTGATTGAAGGAAGAGAAAATACAATCTGTCTCTATGCAGATGACACCAATGTTCTAATTTCAGGGAAAAGTCAAGAAGAAATTGAAATCTCATCTTTCCAAAATCTCACTAAAATAAAACAATTCTTCGTTGAAAATAATTTATCATTAAATGCCAGTAAGACCAATTTTATCTCTTTCACCACAAAACAAGCTAAAAGGAAATTCACTTACAGTATCATGATTGATCAAGACCACATAGAGGAGGCCATGCAAACAAAATTCCTGGGGTTGTATCTAGACAATCATTTAAGTTGGGATATACATGTTACATGTTAATCATATCTTGAAAAAAACATCCTCTAGTTTGTATGCTCTAAGACGTCTATCACAGGTATGCAATCTTCATAAATTGAAAGTGCTGTACTTTGCTCTTATCCACTCCCACATTGCATATGGAATCAGCGTATATGGTGCAACGTCAGATCATAATTTGAAGAAAATTTTACTGATTCAAAAAAAGCAATTCGAGTCATGTTGGGTCTGAGGCGGAGGGATGGTGTTAGTGAAGCTTTTACACAGTTAGGAATACTAACTGTGTACAACTTTTACATATTTGAAACAATTAAATATGTTGTAGACTATAAAATGCCGATTCTATTGGGGTCAGACAGGCATTATAATACAAGACAGAAATTCACTGTAGCTCAGCATAGGCTAGAGTTTTACAAAAAAAACCTTCGTACATAAGATTAAAATTTTATAGCCAATTGCCTAAAAAGTTAAAGGAAATAAAAGAAAAAAATGAATTTGCTCAATGTCTAAAAGAATATTTACTGAATAATCCTGTATACTCAATTGATGAGTTTTTTGGCATCAGTGTTCTGGGCCTTGTCCTATAAAATACATCTAAGTTAGTTTTAAAAATGTTTCTATTTTACAACAGTAAATAAATAAAATTGTTCATTGTAAGTAAGTTTTCATAGTATTTTCAACCGGAAACCCCAATTACCCCTTCCTCCCGTCTCCTCAGGTGGCTACCCCCGACCTTCTCTGTCTGAATGTATGTTGAGCCGAAAGGCCAATTCTTTTCAACAATTGTCAATTTTCCAGTCAGTACCGGTTTTGCTGCTGTATTTTATTTCTGAACATTTTTTATGTCATTTTGTTTTTATAAAAAATAGTATTATTTGTTTAGAAAAGTACACTTTTTACAGTGAAATCAAGTTATTCACTGATCAAATAGGGGGTCTACTAAAATATTGAATTTCTACTTGAAACGTTTTCCAAAATCATAATTCTTGTTCAAATCTTGTTACTCTCAAAACGGTTAAAATTTAACATAGTTAGGCATAGGCTTACCATACTTATATTCTACAATTGAAGAGTTTGATTTATAAACATAAAGATACACTTTACTAAAAACTAAATAAATTACGTTACAAAGCATGGTTTTTGTATATATTCCTTAAAGCTGTTGGATTGTGATCTAAATATTGGTTTTTATGTGGTTAAATATTTAATAAAAGGCATTAATTTGCAAATAAAATTCTATTTCGTATCTTTTTATGTTCGGTTGAAGATTAAAACAAAATAATATTAAATGAACGCCACAACAATTCTCAAAATACGCTTAAAGCATTAAAAGGATACGCTTTACTGAAAACTAAATAAATCACGTTAAAAAGTAATGGTAAAAAATACCAACTGTCTATTTATTTTACGTTTTATAGTTTTGTACAGTTTATTAATTATTTTTAATAAAATAAAAAATTGATTTCACATAAACTATCACAGTTTTATGGCAGTTACAACATAACACACTAGTTTCAAAACATTAAAAAATAATTGAAGTTTGGCCACTTTTTTATTTGCTTCTGAAGTATGTTGAATGAATTACTACAATACGGAAAATAACACTACAGGGACAATTTAGTTTTAAAAAACGGACATTTTGTTACATCAAAGATTTTCGCGGACAGAGACGAAAACCGAAGCGAACAGTATGAATGATATCAATTATAATTAATATAATATATTATAATCTTGCTCAATTTTCCCATTGCCATGAGAAAAGCAATTATTTTACTTCGACAACAGTTCTTGCACAATTACTTTTCAAAAATTTTAGTTTTACTGATAAATATTTTACAGTATTTTAGGAGTGATAAATTTAATATAATTCAATTAGGCATACACAAATTACTAAATATGACAATTGTTTTAAACACGACTGTTAAAAATAACCAACAATCAAAACAGAGAAACTGCTACAAGCATATAACTTTAGACGTTCAAAGCAGATTGGGCTCACCTACCTGACAGTAGTTTGGCCTCATAAACATATATGTTCGGGGTAGTTTAGGCTTACTTAGTCTACCAGTTTGACCTCAGCAATTCACACAGTACTTTGGTCTCAGTTTTTTATATGAGAACAGTAGTTTGTCCTCACCTGTTTAAGCAGTTTGGACTCATCTATTTTGGCACCATGGTAGATAAGCGCTAAACACTTTGTTACCTATGAATGTATTTGTCGTTTATAGGGTATGATTTTATTGCGTGGATTAAAGCTGATGTTAAAACATATTTAGAAACAAATCAATGTTATTCCTAATAAATATAAAAAAATGCTTGAAAAATTTATTGATAATAAATAATTACATTTAAATAATCAATTAATTACCAGAGTATTATAATATACAGATACATGAGTTAGCTGAGTAAGTTGCAATTTTATAAAGTCACTGTTATTTGCAAGTATAATAATATAATAAATAATATAGTAATAATATAATAAATTGATCTTTTAAGAACAGTTACATACATTCAAAACGTGATCAACATGGGTTGTACCAGTTATTACCTTGGGTAGCATTCATGATAAACTTGAGTAGGCGCTCGTGATAACCTTGGGTAGCACCTGTGGTCAATATGGGTAGTACCTATGATTAATTTAAGTAGCACAGGTGGACAACTTGGGTAGTACCTGTGAATACTTTGGGTAGGACCCATGGTCAATTTGAGTAGCCACCCCTTTACATTGGGTAGCACTGGTTGTCAACTTGAGTAGCCCCTAGGGGAGAAACCGTAATTAATTTGAGTAACCACGCCTAATTAACTTGGGTAGTATCTGCAGTCAACTTAGGTATTATCAGTCACTACTTGGAGTAGCAACAATGGTCAACTTGAGTGTAATAAGTGTGATTATCTTGGGTAGCACCCATGGTCAACTCGGATAGTATCTGTTATTACTTTGCGTAGGACCCGTGGTCAACTTGAGAAGCTACCCGTGATTACCTTGAGTAGAGTGTGTGGTCAATTTAGTAGGTAGGATCTCTAATAATCTTAAGTAGAGCACGGTCAATTTAGGTAGCTACCCATAATTACTTTATAGGTAGCAAGCACCCTTGGAGAACTGAGCTTGTGTAATCACCAGTGATTAAGTTGGTTGGCGCCTGTGGTCTACTTGACTAGCCACCCATTATTGACTAGCCATCCAAGTCCATGACGGTGGATGGCCAAGTTTATTACGGGTACTACTCGAGTTGATCATTAGTGTTAGCCATGTTGATCACGGGTGCTAGGCAAGCCCATTACGGAGGCTGCTCAAGTTGATCACGGGTACTACCCTAGCTTATCATGAGTTTTAGCCACGTTGATCACGAGTGCTAGACAAGTCCATCACAATGATTCCCTAAGTTGATCAGTGTGCCTGCCACAAGTTGATCACGAGCAGGGTGACCAGACGTCCGGCTTTAGGAGGACATGTCCTCCTTTTTAACGTTAGTCCTCCTGTCCTCTCGGCTTTTGAAAATTATGTGAAATGTCCGGATTTTGTGCAAACCAGCTTGAATTATTTGAAACTATAGTAGCAACGCATGAAAACCTCCTTCCGACGTCTCGAGGATAGGCCCCATGTGTCAGTGGTGTGTCGTCTGTACTGTAGCCTGTCACTGTAGTGTAGCGTCTCTCCACTCAGCTGGGGTGGCGCTGCTCACTCAATGCCACGCCCACGCCTTGCACGCTCCTTCATCCTACTGGCCAGTCACGTCTCACGTGGTCATGTGTATTCATTGTTTGTGGAAACATAACCTCTTCTGATGGTAAAATAGTTTATTAATACAATATTATTTTAGTGGACAGTGGTGGACTGGAATCTTGTGTGTTTATTTCGAGATTTATAAATGTTCACCTTGTCAATCATGTCGGACAAACGCAAATGCAAGTTCACAGACACTTTACGAGCGAAATACCCTAACTTTTCTCGAGGAAGAAATGAACACGAAGCTAAATGTCAGGTTTGTGATCTATATTTATCAGTTGCAAACAAAGCTAGTGGAGATTTGGAGCGTCATCTAAACAGTGACCGTCATAAACAAAATATTCGTAAGTCTGCAGGCTGCTCTAATGTCAGCAGTTTCTTTGTTCCTAAGTTTTCAAAATTGGATGATCAAGTCAGTGCAGCTGAGGGTACTATGGCGTTCCATACTGTCAGCCATCACGTAAGTTACAGGTCCAATGATTGCACATCTGGTTTGTATAAAACAGTATTCAATGACTCTGAAACAGCAAAAAAATACGCTTCTGCTCGAACAAAAACTGAAGCAATAATAAACAGTGTTATTGCTCCTCATAGTATCGATTAGTGATCTCAATCACTACATCGATCAATCGATGTAGTGATTGAGGTATTGAATGGAATATCATGCTTTGGTGTGTCGGTGGATGGCAGTAATCACGGAAACCAAAAGATATTCCCTATTTTAATTCAGTATTTTGATTAGAAAACTGGTGTAAAAGCAAGTCATCGAGCTGAAAACCCTACCGAATGAGACGGCTCAATCTATAAGCACTTATATATTGGATACTTTGAGAAGGTATGACCTAACAAAGAAATGTGTTGCTTTCAGCGCTGACAACACAAACACAAACTTTGGTGGATTAAACAGAAATCCAGGTGAAAATATTTTCACTCACTTGAAATCAGAAATGAAAAATGATCTTCTGGTTGGGGTAGGTTGCCCTGCTCATATTTTACATAACACAATACAACATGGATGTGATCAGCTAAGCTTTGACATCGACTCAATTGTAATGAAAATCTACAACTATTTTTCTATTTACACGGTGCGAAATGAAAAATTGAAAGAGTTTTGTGATTCCGTAGATATTCAGCATAAACAGCTGCTGAAACATTGCAAGACTAGGTGGCTCAGCCCTTTTCCAGCCATCGAGAGAATCTTGAAACTATACCCTGCTCTGAAAGCTTACTTCCTTTCACTTGACAAACCTCCTATCCTATTGAAAAACGTTTTTGAAGACGACCTGTCAGAAGCCTACTTGTGGTTCTTGCACTCTTTAATGTCAGTTTTCCACCTCAAAATAGAAGGAGCACAAAAAGAGATGATATCTATTTTAGAAGTCATATCTTATATCAGGTCCCTGCAGAAATCATTGGAGGACAGGGCTGAAGAAAAATTTGTTCCCATCAAAGTTAGAGCCATAGTCAAGGACGTTCGAGCCAAAGGATTTGAAGAAAAATGCGAAAACTTCGAAGCCGAAGTTTTGATGACATATTCATCATGTCTTGACTACTTGAAGAAGTGGACAACTAATTTAAATGAATTTAGATGTTTAGAGTGGATGGATCTAAAAAAGGAACTGGCCGAAGTCAACTTTGAAGACAGTATTTCAAGCTTGACTTATCTTCAAGAAAAGGGCCTCGTTATTGAAGATGACAAACTCTTTGACCAATTCATGTGTTTGAAAAAATTTGTTGCCGCTCATCATAAAGACGACTTCTTTGAACAACTATTGCTCTTGAAATGGGTAGAATTTTTTTCCAAGTGTAAGAGTCAAGATTGTTTTTCGGAGTTGTTGAAAATATGTGCATTCCTGTTTGCTCTGCCTCGATCAAATTCTAGCGTTGAGCGGGTATTTTCAAACATCAATGTACAATGGAGTGACGAAAGAAACCAACTGAACATTAAGTCGGTTAAAGGTATAATTTTGGTTAAATATAATTTTAAGGATATGACATGTGCAGATTTTCACAGATACTTGCTCTCCAAACCAGAATTGCTAAAAAGATTTCATCCAGTGAAAAATATTTGTAATCATGTGTTAAAAGCCAATAAGCGTTTTTTCTATCTTACTAATTTCAATCAAACCAAAGTTGAACCAAATTGAGTTGATTTTCTATTTATATATTTTAATGTGTTGATGTTATTATAAAACTGTATGCATTAATATGTTATGGAGATAGTTTCTTTTCATTGAATATTATATACTATGCTCCAATACTAATTTTCAATGTGTGTTTTCTTAATAATGCATAAATAAATGTTTCCGCAAAGTTTCTAAGAATATTAAATGATGTCCTCTTTTTTGCCACAATGTCCTCCTTTTTCAGTCTAAAAGTCCTCCTTTTCAACATTTGTGTCTGGTCACCCTGATCACGAGCTACCCAATTAGATCAGTGGATAATCAAGTAATTGAAAATGCATTAAATTAATACAAAACCAAACCGAGCGGAACATCTTATTTGAGCAATTTAATAATACTATTTCGTAAGCTTAAGCGGCTGGAGTCATTATTAACAACTAGTTCTTCCGGTGTCAACCGCGTCAAAGGACTATTTACAATATATACAGTTCCATATATGGAAGTCAAGTTCCATAACTTTGACGCGGTTGACACCGGAAGAACTAGTTGTTAATTTAATAATAGTTTAACAATTTTATTTCAATACACAAGTGAACGTCACACAATGCAAATTTCATACAGTATAATAATTATACTGCATTTATAAAAAATAAGTGCAATATGTAGGCTATGAATGTTATGGTAATCGATTTCGGTAAACCAAGTTTACCTTAATCGGTCACCATTATATTTATTCAGTTTATATTAATATTATATTAAATTCATCTACCAACACATACTATGCTAATTAAGAAAACTTTTTTAAATTCATATTTCATTATTTTTCTTCACATTGCACAATGTTTAAAAATAACTTATTTCAAAGTTTACCGTTCTAAGTATTCTAATTGGTTGTTCAACGGAAGACACCGGGAGTGGTACGAGGTTCCCAAACACATCCTTGCCCCATGACTTCAAAGTTCTCAAAAGGATTGCCGCCCCGCCCGGCCCGTCCCTCGGCTGTCATATTTTTTTGTCCTTACCGTTTAGGAAAAATATTTGCTTCAAAGTTACCTTCTTATGAAATTACGAATAAATGACCTAGCATTTCTTCTACCTCAACATTAATGAACTATAATAAATTAATATTTACGAGTTAACATTACTGTATTTATATTTTAAAAATAAAATAGAGGTCAATAGAGACAGTGACTTAGAATAACTTATTGCTTTGATCAAGCGGGAATCATTGAATTAATATTTTTATTGTACACATTCGTTAATGTATTTCATATGATTTATTTCATAAACATGTTGTATATAGATGATTATTATAGTATTTGTCATGACATAATAAATATCTTGCACTGTTGTTACGAATAAACGTTTTATGCTTTACTTTGTGGTTAGATTATATCAGGAACCACATGGAAACGCACATTTTAATTAAACGAAATAAGCCATACAAAAGTAAATAGACTAACTCAAGTGAGTAAATCAGTCTGTAAAATAATACTGATATCAGTCGTCGTAGGCCTACATTGTATCCATCGATGTTAAGTTAAATGAAGAAAGGTTTTTATGAATGAAGTAGTAAAATCCATCCGCGACTAAGAAGTTCGGGGTTTCGCCACTTGGATCTCACGAATCACCGCATTTTTTACAATGCAGACTTTTGCGCGGTCCTATATTGCGGCTAAAGCTTTAAAGATATCGATCTGAAACCAAAACTAAATTGAAACTAGATAAATTTCTGACTAAAATCGCTTTTTAAAATGTTGATAACAGCTCCAGTTTTATTTTGGCATTAGTTTGAATATTGGGTAACTTCAATAACCTATAAAATCATATTAAAGAATTCGAAAATTTTAAAAAGCGATTTGAGTCAAAAATGTCTTTATCTTTAAATATATACTTCATTTATAATTTTACGACAGTAATAAAGTCAGTATCTTGGACCGCGCAAAGCAGTTTTTACGCTTCTCAGCGCAGGAGTTTAGAGCCCTCTTAATCCTGTAATGATCTATGTAGTCCATTAGTGCTCTAAGTTTATAGAATGGACTTCGAAAACCCCCTTCTCCCACGAGAAAGGGAAATAAGGAATATGTATAACTTAAAGAGATGAATCGGTCAAGCACATTTTTGTAGAATTAGTAATACCAACAGTCGTTGGACTGTATATATTGGAAACTGTTAGTTACAAAACAATTTGTAAATCCCTTTCAAATTCCTAGTAGACATGATCACAATACTTGAATGAATAGACAAGTGGAACGTCATAATTTAGAGTTCTATTTATATATATATATATATATACATAAACTAAATTTATAGAGACAAAACTATTATATCACCTTCCCAGAAACGTTTTGTTAGAGCAAAATGTTGAAAAAATTTAGGAAAACTTAAAGGTGTCTTGATTAAATTAGCGTTATCCTTGGAAGAGTTTTGGGAAACAGATTTAGTACATAAAATCACTGTATAATTTTATCAGATATCATTTTAATTTTAGATCATCAAGTTAAAATTATTTTTTCTTTTAACACTCTGACTGATCATAAATTTAGTTGTTCTTTGTGTATTCTTAATCTAAATATTCTTTTTAGAATACTTAAAAAAACTAAAATAATACTGGGTGACTATTAAGTTTTAGGATGACTTTTAAACGACAAGAGTAATCATAACCAAATTTGGCGTACCGTTACTGGTAATAGTAAGCTACTTTTCTGTTTACATGGTGATCAGATGCCATCTTTGGGGGACGGTCCGTTAGGAGTAAGAAGAAAATCTTTAATGGCAGCCTATGTTGATTTGTACATCATTTTAAAGGTCTAGTTAAATTGAAAACAATGCCACAAACTGGACTTAAAATGGTTGATCCAGTTGAAAGTAATTGCTGTTCTAAGTTTTAAAAATGTTCATACATTTTAACATTCATACAGTTACGAATAACTGAAAGTTACAAGTTGAAGTGAATACTTACTGGGGAATACTTGAAGGAAAATTTTAATGCCAAATCAAGATATGCTCCAAATTGAGTTACTTCCTGCTCTACAAGCTAGTCTTGGTGCTGACTTCCAAACATGTTTTTTTCAACAAGAAGCCACATTATGGTGTTTAAGTGAGGCATCTTGAACAGTATTCTCTCTTAGAATACTGGACTTAGATACAGTATTTTGTTACCGGTGTATTGGAAAACGTGGAGTGATTGATTGGCCGGCTCGTTTCACTAACCTAACTCCGCTGGACAACTTTTTATGAGGCTACCTCAAAGACAAAGTTTATGAAACTCAGTCTACAGATCTGATTGATCTTAAGACACAGAAAGCTCAAGCTATTCCACAAGAAAAGATACAAAAAGCAGTAGCCAGCTTTTATAACCGGTTAGCACATTGCCAGACAGCCAACAGGGAACATTACGAACTTTTGAAGGAGTTCAGTATTGAAGTGAAGTATTCCCTTCAACTCGTAACTTTCTGTTCTTCGTAAGTACAATGTATGAAACATTTTTAAAACTTTGAACAGCAATTACTTCCGACTGGATCAACCATTTTAAGTCCGGTTTGCGGCATTGTTTTCAGTTTAACTAGACCTTTAAAATTATGTACAAATCAACATAGGCTGCCATTAAAGATTTTCTTCTTACTCCTAACTCCTGTCTCCTTAAGTTGACATCTGATCACCATATAGACAGAAAAGTAGCTTACTATTACCAGTGACGGTATTCCAAAATTGGTTGTAATAAGTCTTGTCGTTTGAAAGTTATAAAGTCATCCTAAGACTTAATTGTCACCCGGTATATTGTTATACCATTGTAAAAAGGACAACTATTTACATTTTATTTTTTAACTTTAAAGATGTTTCTTTTATTTAATATATTCTTATTTAGTTTTTCTATTTTAATAAATAATATTGAATTACTTGTAAACTGAAAATAAAAATAGGTTTAAATTCATATAATGTTTCATAGAGATAATTAATAGCCTCCTTACTAGTTTTTTGGGCAGTTAATAATTGTACTTAAGTTGTAACATTTCTGACGCTATTCAATGTATCATATGTACATTATTACTGAATAAAGGATGTTTTGAATTTTAGTACATCAGTTTAGAAATAGTTTTATATAGGCTTGTTTTTAATTGACAGTATTTATACCCCAGAAACCAAGGGTTTGTAAATGCTTATGTATAAATAAAAGAGTCAGTAAAATGGTATTTATTAGGTATGTTAAATGTTCTATGATTTATTGATTTCTGCAATAAAATTGTTCCTGACTCGGGCAGTTGTTATTATTATTGTTACTGTATTATTATTTTTCAATTGATCGGAGATTCCACAGCCCAGCACAAACTGTTGGCCTTCAACTTAATGGTACTGGATGTTTCATGATAGCTTGATTATTACAAAAAACTTTGGAAATTAGGATGAAACAAAACTAAGCTTTATTTACTATTATATGCATTATTGGTTTTGGTAAGATGTATGATGACATTTTGTAAATTTAAAAAGTATTTTTGATGTCTACAGGTTTTTAAATTGCTTTAGTGTGTTTTATTAAAGATTAATTATGATCAGATGAGAGGTTTTAGTTTACAAATTTTAAGTTGGTGCATAATTAAAAATTGCCAAAAACCATGTACCTCTTTCTTGTTATAAATCGTTACAAATCACCTATAAAAAACACTTTTTTACAAGGCCTTTCGCCAGGAATGCTAACATCATCAGGCAACAGGCTATTAACTCTCTACTCGCACCGAGCCATTAGGGGTCACGTCTGAATTGATAATAGCTCGCTCCAAGCTGATTGTGAAAGACGCCACAGTACATTAATCACCGGCGGAATTCGGATAAATTCCAGACTATTCTATTTGGAAGGAGTTCCTTTATTAGTTACTCTATAATGGGATTTTTCCATGTAGGTACAAATAGTATCATTACGTTATTCACCATCAGCTGATTGTTTAGTTCTGTCAGTCTAGCAGTTGTGACAGTTCATCTTAGATCATTTGTCATTGTTGTTGGTTATGTTGTTATGGTTATTTATTAGTGTGATTAGTGGTTTTATTTAGTTTATATTTTTATTATTGATTATCTAAATGAGTGAACTAAGCCGTTTTAGTAAAATAAAGTTGTTTACATGGTATGTCAAGTGACAAATCCAACAGACGGTGAACATAATACTGATGTTTTTTACACTAACACAAAACATTGTCAAAAAATAAAAAATTATGAAGATAAGCTATCAGTGTTATACATCTTTCTGTTTAGAACTTAACTGTGCATTTTTTGTAAATAATGGATTTGAAATATATTGCCATGGAAACAACGCAAAATAGCCTCAAAAACAAATGTTTCAAGGTCATCAGTAATTCTTCATACCTCAACATGTTGAGAAGTTTTTATTTCAAGTCACCATAATATGTCATATTACAGGTATATTTTATCTTTTTTATGAATTTTTAAAAAAGTGCTGCACGTCATCAGAAAAAGACCTATCACTGGAGAGTGAAATGAGTATCACTTGAAGGGTTAACCCTCGTACCGCGTTCGACAAATAATTGTCGACTTGTGTTGATTCTGTACCGCGTTTCGACAAAAAATTGTCGACTTGACATCACTCGATATTATCACTTGTTATAGTATACCTATTAGCGCTATGGACAAGATTCATATACCACTGGAAACGGGAAGAGTTACCGATTGTAGTGGTATGCCTGACTTGGTTCTAAGACGACGGGAACAATTGAAAATAATATGATGAATATTCGTTGTCCAATGTGAAAGCGATTTTCAAACTGACGCTAGCCTTGGAAGTTTTGTTTACTTGTCTTTCAATTGTATTTGTAAGTCTTATTATACGTAATTATGGTGTTATTATGATATAATTGTGTTTACATTACTTTTGGTATATACATACAAAACACACAAAATTATATTGAAGCCTTTTTATAAAAGAAAAAAATTGTGAACATGAAGAATGTCACATTTGTGTGCGTACGCCGGATAAATTTCATCATCATCTGTGGACAACTAAGCTCACAGCCAGAGGATACCAAGGAAACCATTTTACAAATATATTTTATTTATAGAACAAGTAATTCTATAAGTTTTAGTAATAGTTAGAAGTCTGTACTGATTATATAGAATTTTTAGCAAATTTTTGAAAATTATGTTACCACAGTAACAAATGTTTGTATATATTGTACTACACAGGGTTTTGTAAGTATAATTACTTTTATACTACAAATAACATATAAAACCTTTATATATCCTGAAACTAGATGAAATTTGTAATATTTAGGCTATCTTGGAATTTTGAATTTAGCTATAATATATTATTTTCAAGGTGACCCCCCCCCTTTTTATGTTTACAAAAGTCATTGTCCGAGATATCATGAGTCATAAAAATTTTTTTTTAACCCCAAAGATGTAATATTTTATTATTATTAGATAGCCTGCTTTATTAGGAGTGCAATAATACCACATACAAGTAGGGTTATATAATCTTACTATTTTTTATGATTTTTTGAAAAAATGTCTGCAAATGCGCTAAAAATGATGTGGCGGTACAGGAAAAAGTATGACCCGGTTCGAGGGTTAATAAATAGTAATAAATAAATAATGGATAGTCCCTTCTGAGTTAAGTTGAATTCAGACAGTAACAATGACTACATTTGTTCATCTACACTCACCACACTCATTTGAAATCCATATTTGCCCATAACTTGACTATCAGTGTCTTAAGAATAAATAAAAAATAAATAAACACAAATTTATTTGTGTTTATAAACGAAACAAGACAATAATGAATTTGAAAAACATATGTAAATAATTAAAAGAATACAATAATAAATATATGTTAAATGATTGATAATATACATTAGTGTATAATTGTTTATAAAAACTTATCTCCTTTTTACTAATAAAGTAATTTTAAAAAAGATAAATGATAAACAATGTATATAAACACACAAGTGTGATGTACATAGAACTGTTTAAGTGTTTAAACTTAACAATTAATTTTTAGGAATACCTTTACAAAGAAACCTCAGGGAAAAGCAGCCTTCATTAGCTCTTGTATTTTATCTTACATCAACAAAAAAGTTAAAAATTGAACTAAATTATTTGACATTTGTAGCCATTAGATTGTTTGATATTTTATATATGTAAAATATTTACTACACTTTGAAGTTTAATATTTAAAATAAACTATCACAAAAACTTCTTTGACAAAGTAAATGAAATTCAAAAAAGGTAAAATGTGAATAAATTTTAATAAGTTTCCAAAACCAATGTTATATGAATCATAAAACGGTCTAACTTATTATAAACAAAGGGATACCTAGTTCATATTGAGAGGGCAGAAACCTGTCGTGAGAATTAATTGTGTAAATGATTAATAATAATTATTATTGATAAGTTATTATTCTAATTACTAAATATAAATGAATTGAGATATTCAAATTTGATTTCATTTAGAAATAAAATTTATAACAAATTATCAATTTTTCCTTAACAGCTGTTAAGAAACTATGATATCAATATTGAATTTTTAGGTCTGATTCATGACATGTTCACAGTAGACAAATAAAATAAAATATGTTATCAATAACACCTTTGTAGACAGCAACATTTTTAATTTAACTTTTCTTCTAATAGATTGTAAAATTAATTCAGACAATACAAGAAGTATTTTATAAGTATGAAAAACTAATTATTATTGTTGGTTTTGATGTTTAAATAAATGTAAATGAAAATAAGAAAAAATCCAAGAAAAGTCACGTAAAATTTTTTAAATTATTGCAATAATAAAAAAAATAGGAAACCTTAGTTCTGCGTTCAAACAATTTGTAACAGAGCCTACACAAAAATCAGTTTCCTTAATACATTAAATTTTTTAAATTCATCTCACCCAAGTAGAAGAGAAAGAGCAGGTGAAAAGACCAGTTCATGGCGAAATAGCCAACCACGGCAAAACTGTTTGCCAGAGTTAAAGAATGACCACCCCTGTCACTATCTCTCCCTGATGACTTTGTTAATGACAGTTAATGACTTACATCTAGATGAGCCCTTGTTGTTCTTTCAGGGGTCAAGGACAACATTGTTTTAGTAATACAACAATAGTTTATTATACAAAAATATATCTTAAAACACTACTTATTTTTCTTATTGGATCTTATGATTATTTCAGTCATTTTATATCACACTAATAAAACATTTATTACAAAGGTTATTAAAATGTTTACAAAAATATATGATAAAAATGTGACTATGTGAGATATAAACTACATTTTTTTCTTAAACAATACAACAATTCACAACACGTGACTTTCCAAGTTTCCTTTGAATCATATGTTCATTAATATACTCATTAGTTTATTTCAATTCAATTATTGTACACTTATTAAAAAAGAAAGAAAATGAAATAAATTCACAAATCATTAAATATGGTAATGAGCATTAGAATTTCTCTAGGTTTAAAGGTTACTGTGGTACGTTTAACTATGATAAAATACACTGATGCTTTATTTATAAATGAAAATATAAACTATACAAATATAAATATACAAACACATATAAAATACAAATGCAAAAGTACAATACATTATCAAAAATTAAACTGTTAAGTAACAGAAATTCGATTTTACTATTTTTTTAATTTATTTATTTACATACATTTAACAAAGGTCCAGTGAAAAATGTAACTTAGGACATATCTGACATAACAATCATATTTGACCCTTATGAAGCTTAATCATGCTATTTACCATCTAAAATACCCTTTAATATATGAAATATATGATTAACACTACTTATAACTATATCGAGTTTTAAAATATTAGAAAGAAAAAACAATAAAAAGAGCTAATATAATTAGGTTCGAGACAATGGTGTGTATACCTCATCTAAATTAGATGTATGAACTAGGATCACTTCTTGTCGTATTTGTAGTAGCCTTCACCAGTCTTGATTCCCAGCTTCCCTTGCTTCACCAACTCCTGCATCGACTTGAGAGGTTCAAACAAGGGGTTGTCTGGGTACTTGGCATGCCAGCCTGACAACCATAATATGGAATTACTTCATTGGTCATGATTGTATGAACTAATCAGATGAAATATTCCTGAGTTGGAATATCAATTATTCTTGTCAATACATTTATTTGTTTAAAAAATATGAAAAATAGACAATTCTATGGTCTTACTTTTTATAGTAAAACTGGGTTAAATTAATGATTGTAAATTCAAATCAGTTCAATAACAACAGCTTCTTCTGTATAAATAAATATAACATTTTATAAGATAATTTAAATTTTAGGAATATTCTTAATGTTTTGCACAATTACTGTTCTTAAAGAAAACGTAATTAAAAGATTTATGAATTATCATTTTTAAGCTTGTAAAACCTAATAATCTTTATTATTTTTTTATTTATATTTGACAATCAATGTATGAATAAAAAAAGCTCTAGTTTTTTAACCTTTTTTATGCTATCTTTTATTTGGCTATTAAGGTGTACAATGGATATAATTTGAAAATAAAAAAAGGACAGTAGATAACAAGTTCTAGATATAATGTTAGCCCCAATTGAATAACTGACCATTTATGTATTTCAAAGAAGGAGATGACACATAGAATTTGGAGTGATTAATAACATTGATTGTAGAAACAAGAAGACTGTCCGCTGATATTGGTCCTGTGAAGCTTGTTTTCCTGTTTAGTGAAATTACTTGTTCGGCTTTCACAGTTAGCGCTAGCAGTCTTCCTCTCTATCTCTCTCCAGCACATGCCGAAGTGACTGAAAGCTGAGCTAATAGTACGCCAAACGGTCATCCAGGCACTTATTTGAAATAAACCACCTTCAGACAGTTCCATAGGCGTATGTCTAAAGCAAATGAAGTGCCTTTGTTGATCTGTTTGTTTCTATAGTCAATGTTAATACTAATTTGAAAAATTCTAACCACTTGCTAAAGATCAGTGGAGAGAACATGTGGACATAGAGGAGACACTTGTAATTTCCCCTATTCAACTAGTAATTGAAAGTGACATTACTCAATAAAATATTATAAAAAGTTTTTGAAAATATTTGATACCAAAATAAACACCTTTTAAATAAATAGATTATTTATGATATGTTCAATCCAATGCTAATAAATAACTTTCAAACAACAGATTATTTATGTATTGCAGTTATTAATCAAATCTGCAAAAACATTTAGATTTAAGACTTAAATATTTCACCAAACAGCTTGGCAAACAATCCCTACAGTACCTTCAAGAACAGAGTTTGTAGTGTCATGTCCCACGTAGTCCGCCAATTCTATGGGTCCCATGGGGTAGCCAGCTCCCAACTTCATGGCAATGTCAATGTCTTTGGCAGAAGCATCTCCTAAAAGGATATAAACAATATTTTACATTTTTAGAAATTCAATCCATATTGTGACACTAAACTCTTAACCAGTTGTATATGGCTACAACAGTGGTCAATCTATGATCGCTCTTAAGTTACTTTTTACCTGAATAATGCACCTCGAATTTCAACTTTTAAATTCAATAGTACCCCTGACATTTGGTCCTCAAGTATCTACTCTTCTATCTCCAAAAAATTCAGTCCCTAAATATCTACTCTACTATCTCCAAAACACTTAGTCTCCAAATGTTTACTCTATTATCTTTGCAACATTTAGTCCCTAAGTAGTTTTATTACAAACAACTCTAAGCTGGAGTATCAGCCAAGTGACAAATAAAAGTAAGATGAAAAAATTCTAATTCCAGACTATAATAGATTCACAATATTCTTTCTTCTATAAATAAAATTCGGTTCATCTGTAACTGGATGTAAATAATTAAATAACAACTAAGTATATTTTAAATTCAACAATCTAATCTAACATAATCAAGTTATTACAGTTAAATGTAAATCCTCGATAAAATAGCTGGTTGATTATACCTCTTTCCATCATCCGAACAGCCTCACCCAAGTACGGTACCAGCAGGCGATTGACTACAAATCCAGGAGTGTCTTTACAAGTGATTGTCACCTTTCCGATAGCCTTGCCCCACTCTACCATGCTGTTGTACGTCGCATCTGATGTTTCAGGGATTCTGACTACCTGGTTAAAACAGGTGGAAGATGATTTATTGAATACGACTAGATGGATTCCTCAATAAAATTGAATTGTTGTCTTTTTACCTGTTGCGATAAGGCATTGATTTAGTGAGGAGCAAAAATAAAGTTGAACATTAAATTACCAAAGAATAAATTACTAGAATTTTATCATAACAACTCTAAAATATTCCATTTTCATCTTACGAAACCATTTATATAAAACTCCATCTAAATTTGATCTAATTAATATCAAAACATTTTGTTATTTTGTCCATATATTTAATTGTTCAATGTTTCATGCTTTTTGTTGATCCCAATTATTCGGAGATACTTTGTTCTTTTTTTAAATAAGTTATAATAACCTTCTTAAGGCCAGCACATTTTTGACGTGATGTGTGCAAAAGGCCAGCTTTTAAATGAGTACTGTGCCTTAAAGACCAAGGCATTTTTTAGCTTAAGAGCATTGTTTTAACTAAAAAACCGTTGTAAATTTATCATTTGCCATCACAAATAAATTAACTTTGTTTTTGAAATTTGTTAATGATGGAGTATCAAATGAGGGAGACAAAGGTAGACATTTGCCATCATTACGTGAAAATTACCAATCACGATGTTTCGATTTGGTAAAACCCAAACCTTTTTCAAGTGCTAAAAACTAAATTACATCTACACAAACATGTTATAAAACTATGTTCTTAAACTAATCTGTTTTAATAATTATCTACATTTTAACCTAGATCATAGAATGGGGTACAACAAAATGAATTTCTACTAAATATAAAAATGTTAACAGGGTTAAATTAATATGACCAATTAGGCGCTGCCCAGGTCACGATATCAACGAAAAAAATGCTAAAACACAATTAAATTAATATTCAAATCAGACTGAAATAAGATTACATCAACTAATCATAAATGAAATAAATATATGGTATCTGAAAAACAATACTAATTTAAAATAACATTTAACATACACAAAAAATTATATATGTGACTCAGAAGGACTGAGACTACTGTCCTCAGGAGTAGTGTCAGTCCTTCCGAGTCACATATATAATTTTTTGTGCATGTTAAATGTTATTTTAAATTAATATTGTTTTTCAGGTACCATATATTTATTTTATTTATGATTAGTTGATGTAATCTTATTTCAGTCTGATTTGAATATTAATTTAATTGTGTTTTAGCATTTTTTTCGTTGATATCGTGACCTGGGCAGCGCCTAATTGGTCATATTACTTTAACCCTGTTAACATTTTTATATTTAGTAGAAGTTCATTTTGTTGTACCCCATTCTATGATTTAGGTTAAAATGTAGATAATTATTAAAGTAGATTAGTTTAAGAACGTAGTTTTATAACATTTTTGTGTAGATGTAATTTAGTTTTTAGCACTTGAAAAAGGTATGGGTTTTTCCAAATCGAAACGTCGTGATTGGTAATTTTCACGTAATGATGGCAAATGTCCAACTATCTTTGTCTTCCTCAAATTAACTTTGTCAATGTGAAATAGGCTTTTGGAGAAAAAAGGGACTAACATTGCTTTTCAAAAACAATAAAATTGATTTAATTTTTGTTAAGTATTGCCTAGTACAATAAATATTTAGAGATAAATTTAAATCACACATATTACAATAATTTGAAGTGCATATCTTTTAAAGAAGAGTAATTTATAACAGTTATATACAAGTTGAACTGCCAAATCTCAACACAGTGCTCGTTCTGTGTTTATTATTGTGAATATAAGCACCAATCAATTAAAAATGTAGAGAAACAACATTTTTATTAGAGAGCACTATCTGTTATGAGCAGAACTAGTGGCAAAAATAACTACAGCCATATACGACAAAATCACAGAACAAAATTCTCCTGTTACGAGTTCTACCTGTTTTGAACCGGTTTTAGCCAATGTCGCGTTGCACCTCAGTAGTTTAATGGATAAATTAGCTGTTTCCTGTAGCCATAGATGGTGTGGCCTGGGTTCAAATCCCAGTGAAAGGGCAAAAATGTGCTGGTGCATTACATTACAACAGTTATTCCTGCATGGCCCAGCAAGCCTCAGGCTTGTACGTTAGAGATCGGTGTGGCAACATGACAGAATAGTGGTATGTTGTGTGTGAAGTCCATAGCACCTAGTCACTGCAACAGTTTTGTTAATTTTTATTGCTTGTTATTGAAGTACTTTTTTTACCATTTTGATTTTTTTTTTTTGACCATTTTGATTTTTTTGCTCTTTTTTTTTTTTTTTTTATTAATTACGTCGCCAATGTGTTAATGTACAAAAAATAATAATTACTTTCAAAACCAACCTAAAACAAAATAATGTAAGAACTAACACCTCTGATCACTAAAGGTTGTGTGTGATCTCCGATCGTGTACCATGGTGGTTGCTCATCAGTAGCTTTAACACGTTCGCTGCGTCAAAAAAATGCGGAAGGTGCCTAAAATGCGGGAATTTTTTTATTTTAAATTATCTTACCTTAGGTTATCCAAAGGCCGGAAATGATGTCTAAAGTTGATTTATGATGTCCTTTTATACCGGAAATGACGTATGTCTCCATGTTACACCGGTGTAACACACGCACTGGTCACTTTCTATGATACACCGGTGTTACATCCGCAGTCTTGGTTAGGGTCACTGAATATATATAATTCCATTTATTACTTACTATGTCACTATTATTTCACTAAAAACTATTCTACAACTATCTATAAATTATTTCCATTGTAGAGATTCACTCTTTATGCGGTTTCATGGTAAAACTCAAAACAACCTGCTGCGCACAAACCGGGTTGTTCAGGGCACTGAGGGCAATAGTAGGGCGTCATTTTTACCTTCTTATGGAAATGGGACACTCTACATCTTTTTATTTTGACCCTTCCAACATTTCCTCTGGTATCGGTCATTTTAATAGAGAATGTTACACCGGTGTTACATACGCATTCTCAGACTAGCCGGTACGTCAAACGGAACGTGGAGCCCGCTCCCCCACTCATTCAGGCATTGCAGGTTGGCCACAGAACCACCAAAACTCAAGACACCTGCCTAGGACAATAATTCCCGCAAATCCATATACCATGTAACACCGGTGTAACACACGCAATTTTGGCAATTCCGCGATGTTACACCGGTGTAACATACGCAGCGAACGTATT
Source organism: Stictocephala bisonia (assembly GCA_035578905.1). Classification (NCBI taxonomy): domain Eukaryota; kingdom Metazoa; phylum Arthropoda; class Insecta; order Hemiptera; family Membracidae; genus Stictocephala; species Stictocephala bisonia. The sequence continues at coordinate 109,994 of JAQJVL010001670.1, read as the reverse complement.
AAATGGTGGTTCAAAATACATTTAATTGTTTTACTAAAACAATCCAAATGTTGTACTAATATGTTGCCTAGCAGGTTTCATTTTAATAATCAAACACTGGGTTGGTGAATATACCTATTTCTGCAGACAACAACGTGTGATGGCCGAATCAAAATGTGTTACGGAACTCAGTAACACAGAATGGTTATAAAGTCCCTTCCCCACTTTTTTCTACAATTTACATTTAAAGTTGTTTTCAAATATGCCATTCATTGTATAGGTAGATGATCTAACTTTAAAGTATTATAGAATATTGGGAATAACCTGAGGTCCAAGATAAAGGAGTCAAGTTTCCATTCTTTATGAGAAGACAGTCATGAGAAATGTCTATTAACATTGCCTTTTTACTCTGAAAACAATGGTGTACGTAAAATTCAAAAGGGTTGTAGCGTTTCCCAGATATCAGTAGGTTAAAGATGAAGAGTCAACTTAAAATTTGAATTGAGAAGCATGTCGCATGCCTGTACTAGTGTGGAAGGGTTAGTGGACCAATACCCTGTATGTGTATGAATAGGTGGGTGGGCTAATACCACTGTACTCCTTGCAAGCAAAATCATGTTTACTCTCGATTTATAACATTGATATTTCACACCAAAAAACAGCAATCAGGTCCTGGCCGAAAAGTAACCGAATTTGCCTCGAACTTTAGTGTCTCTTCGTCATGACAATAGAACATGAAATGAGTTCATTGAGTGGACATTTACTAAATTGTAAACATTAATCGATGGTTCTAGTTGGTACAGTTAACACAGACATAATACGCAGTCACGAGTACACTTACCTCAAGCAGTTTCATTACTGGAACAGGATTAAAGAAGTGTAGACCTCCAAACCTGTCTTTTCTTTTTGTGACAGATGAGATCTCACTGATGGAGAGGGATGAAGTATTCGAAGCAAATATGGTGTTTTCTGGAGCAATCTGCAGTAATAGAATTATCATAAAGCTATTTGATATAAAAAAGACTGCATAATATTGAATTTTATCTAACAAAACTTATTTATTACCCGTTTCATTTCATTGGTAAGATTTCAATAATTTTTTTAGTACACTAGTACAAAATGAATTAGTTGTTCAGTTGAAATAATTAAATAAAATATTTATTATGGTTAATTTTATATGATATGAGAGATACCGTCCCTTAGACAACACACAGAAAAGATAAAGAGACACAAACACACCCTGCTATCTCTCCGCCTTACAAAGGTACCAGCTATGGTACTGAAAATCTGTCAAACGTTTGTTGGCTTTGCATGTTTTCCACTGTGTTATGTTAGTGGACATCTTCTCAGGTAAATTTTCCGCTGACTTATCACTCCTACCATAAAAATACATGACCTAATGCCTTTTCTATGGCCAAACCATAAAATTGAATTAAAAAAATAAACATCAATCATATAATAAACAACTGTAGATTTATAATAACTGTTTATTACAAATTTGAGCATTACAATTTTCAATAATCTTCCAGATAATTTAAAAATAGCTATACTTTTTTGAGTAAAGTATAAATATTTATACAGTTGCAACATTTTGAGTAATTCATAATTTTTAGTTTTATTTATAGCAATTGTTTATGTTTTGTCTGAAAAGTCATTTTCTTATTTTAAGAAGAATAGACGTAAAATAAATGGTAACTGGACATAGTTCCTTTGCTACATATTCCTTAAAGCAAACATAATTTTTATATTTCGTACTTAAACTTTTATAGTGAGCAAAACTAAACCAACAAATACAACACAACATCAACCTTTGTCTAGTTCATGGCTGTTTGACAACTCTTCATAGTTCTTTTTACCAGTTCAAATTTAAATAGCAGTAAATGTTCTGGTTTATAAAAGTTTTCTGGTTTATAAAAGTTTTATGTGCTTCCCCCTCTATAGTTTTGTTTGTCATAAAATTGTCAATTGCCTATAGATTATTTATTATTTTTTTTTAGATTAGTCATCATTGAATACATTTTTGAAATAGAAAATTGCTCTTACTTGCTATCATAGTTTAAATTTACTGTTGGGTTTTACTAATATATTCTTTCTTAATTGAATTTCTTCTCAATATAGTTTAGTACGATAATTATAAAGAACAGGGCCTTCTTGATTTTTTGGATGAAAATTTTGTTCACAGTAGATACATAGCTAAGAAACAAGAATATAATTTTTTTTCGCAGAATGCCGGGAAAATATTGAAAATTATGAAAAACAGAAGTTTTTTCCTTTAAATATACAGAATTTTGTCCTGATTACAAATATGACAAGGTCTTTGCAACCAAACCATTACTAAGCCTTTTAGCGGTGAAAATGAGCCAGTTCCAGTTAGGTTATGTTCTGTTAGGATAGTGCTAGGTTGGGTATATATTTTCCCATTTTTCTCAGTTTCATAATTTTTCCGGCTTTTCCACTAAAAAAAAAAAAACTATCATATTCTTGTTTCTTAGCTATTTATCAACTGTGCAAAAAAATATCAGCCAAAATATCTACAAGGCCCCTATTTTATATATTACCGTTTGGTACTTCAGGGGAAAACAGTAATTAGTAATGTTTTATTCCTAAATTTAATAATGTGTTAAAATAGAAATGTTGAAACAGTACGTTTTAATTTAAATTTGTTGCATACTTTTTTGGAGGTATGATAGTAAAAACATTTGTCCAATACTTATTGTTATTGAGAATAACAACTATTAGTTACAACAAGTTTTGACAAAACATACTGGGTCAATTTTTGAGAAGAGTTCATGTTTGACTGCCATCTTCTCAACGATTGCCTCGACTACGAGGTCAGTATTTTTTACAGCTGATAATATGTCCGTGGTGTAAGTAATTCGGCTAACAGCTTCTTTAACATAACTTTCTCCTTCAGCGGGTTTCTCCTGTAAAATAACAACAATTCTTGACAAATACAAAACATCGGTATAGATAAATGATAAGGAATCTAGCAAAAACAAAGAAAATGAGTACATAAACGCAAAAACTAACTTGGCATCTATTCAATGTTGCAAACACCTTCATAAGGTCTTCACAAGAGCAATATGACTTTAGTGATCCTCCAAACTTCAATACTAGTCAACTGAACAATTAGTCTGTGAGTATGAACACTTGTTGCTACAAACCACATTACTAACAAATATTTTTTTTTTAATTAGCATAATACGTATTGGTACAAATAAAGTACACATACATGAACCTTTTATGAATCCCTCTGGTCTGAGGAAGGTGAGCGGGGTTCACCGAAATCGATCACCATAATATTTGTGCCGTGCATATTTTACTTGTATTGTAATATATTTGTGCATTTTGTGCTTATATTATAATAAATTTGTGTTGTGTCCGCTCACTTGTACTTTCACAAATATTACAATAATAAATATTAGCTGATAATAATAATATAGATTTTACTCATGATCAGACAATCTATATTAGGTTGCACAAATTATACTTCCAGTTTTACTGGCCTTGTGACTAAAGGAGTGACCCTTGGATATTTCACTAACGTTCTGTTCATCGAGTTGTGACTGTGTCTGTCTCCACTTTACCATTTAATCGGGTAAGCTGCTCTTCTCTAATTTTTACTAAAATCCCAGGCCTGATGCCCTAAAATTAACCTTTATCATTATAATAATAAATTAGACAGTATTTATTATAGTATGGATACTAACCAATGGTAGTATAGGAAGGGCAAATAATTCCCCCTCTGATTTATTGATTATGGTTCGAGGTTTGATTCCCCGACTAAACAAATGGTCAGTACTTCACTTGTTACATTAAGTTCACTCTTAGACCTGTAGGCCCATGTGAACTGGCAGGTGAAGCTTTAGTTAAAAGTAAAAAAAGAATCTCCCTTACCACAAATCTACCCTTCCTACAAACCTAATAATACAATTTTTGAAAATCTACTGAAAGAAACTGAGCATTGTCTGTAAACTGCTTAGAATAGTTAACAATGTCTCATTTAACAAGGGGAAGTTAGGGCTAAGAAGCCCTCCGTAACACTTAACCTTGGGGACCAACGTCTTAAGGGTGACTTCCGAACCACCACCAGTAACCGGCCAAGTGGGCTACATGTAAGAACAGGGTCGCCGAACTGGTCACCCATCCAAGGAAGAACCACACTCAATGTTGTCTGATTCCGCTATCTAGCAATAACGGCGGAGCCCTCAGGTCAAGGCCACTGGCAAAATAATCTACATTTTACATATACTAGAAAATCTGAAAGAGCCTTCTTAAAATTTCAGTCTGTTTCTCAAACTTGATTTGGTTCATATTTATAGGAAACGTAATAGAGCACCGTAGTTATAACTGTATTGGTTTATTCTACATATGTGTAAGAAGATTATAAGCAATAAAGACCTTTAGAATTCACCCTTAAGCTCGGCCCCCAATGATTTCTAAAACTAGCATGTAATTTATATTGTTTTACTATTGCTATCTGCTGTAACAGAAATTTTACAACAGCTTCTCAAAATTTTTGACAATGCATACTGAATGTCTCTTTTGTATAGCAAGCCATGGGTATTCGGCTATTGTACTACATTATATAATGCAACTACTAGAAAATAAGAGTGATTTAAGGTCAGATCAAATCAAATTCTCTTTATTCATATTAGTACAAATACATATGCAATACAATAATGTCACTATAAATGAAAATACAAATAAACTAATTTGTTTTCAAATTAACTGATTCATAATTTTGGTCAGAGAAAAATTCATGTAATGAATAATATGGCTTATCAATATAAAAAAACGTTTCAATAAGTGTTATGGATAGGAAAACTTGCACTATATGTAGTCCAAAATATAATGGTACGACAACATTTACCTTGTATGTCTTCTTGGCAGTTCTTTTCAAATTATTTTCAATACTCTTAGTAGCTTTCTGCAGAGCAGCTTCATTGACTTCCACAAGTGTGACTTTGTTTCCAGACTGGGCCGCTACCTGAAAATATTATTCAAATTATTAAGAATATTAAAAATTCAAATAGGAACAATATTTACCTTAATACATGTATGTATATTATCCTTAAATACAATACATATCTTACAATAAACGTTCCTTACAATCACCCTTCTAAGACAACAAAAAGTGGTAATGAACACTTGTGAGCAGAATTGCACTAACATAACACACATCAAGCTATTTTTCAAGAGAAAGGCTCCAGTTGCCCTTGACATTCCAAGCCCACCATGTGACTTATTGTTTAACCCCCACCAATGCATCTTAAAATTTGTGCAATGTTATACGATTTTACCCTTTAAGAAGCATAAGAAATTTGTATTTGAAATGAACAATGTATTTGAATTTTACTTGTCCAATCACAAAATAAATGTAAAATGGAAAATTATTAAAAATGAAAGAAATTATTATAATTAAAGCTTACTATATAATAAAGTTCCCATTTCCCCTGATAAGTTAAATAATTATTTTATAAATATTTCAAAAATTAATGAGACGGATATCAATCAGAATAGTGAAAATCCAAATTTGACTTATGTTGATATGTTGAATAATTTTCCTCGTTCCAATAAGATTGCCAAATGTGACTTTAGATGGAATTTGACTAACGAGAATATTGTAAAATCTATTATAGCTAAACTTAGTAATTCACGCAGTGAAGATATATATGGTTTGTCGAATTTTATTTTGAAGTCTATAATGGATGTGATAGTGTCTCCTTTGACTTATCTTATTAATTCTATCTTAATAGAAGGCATCTATCCTAACTGTCTGAAGTTCCCTAAAATTATCCCAATATTTAAGGAGGATGACTGTTACTTGGCTAAGAATTACTGGCCAATAGCAATAGTCCCTGTAATTAGTAAAGTAATTGAATCATGTATAATGGACCAATTACATTGTTATTTTGAAAAAAAATCAGTTGATATATGCACATCGATATGGGTTCAGACCTAAATGTTCTACTTCAATGGCTGTGGAAAGTTTGGTTGATGTTATCATAAAAGGTTTCGAAGATAGGTTAGTTATAAGATCTATCTTGATAGATCTATGCAAGGCCTTTGATTCTGTTTCACATAGTATTTTGTGTAAGAAACTTGAATACTATGGAGTTAGAGGCAAAGAACTAAGTCTAATTGAAAGTTACTTGATTAACAGGAAGCAGAGAGTTGAGACCGACAAGTCATCAGATTACTTAGATGTCATTGCTGGTGTGCCACAGGGTTCAGTTCTTGGCCCTTTCCTATTTCTAATATTCATAAATGACTTTAGCTGTAATTTACCAACCTCATCAATATTATTTGCAGATGACACAACCTTAATTTGTTCCGATAATAGTGTTTCTAAAGTTAATTTTCATCTCACTCAAAGCTTGGAATTAGCAAAATTATGGTACTGTGTCAATAATCTAATAATCAATAATAACAAAACTGAACGTATTATTTTCTCTTTAAAAAAAACATTTAGATCATACTAATGAATCTTTGTTCAAACCTGTTAAACTTCTGCGTATTACCTTGGACAGTAAACTCAGTTGGAATATCCATATTGAACATGTTTGCAAGAAATTGGCAAGTTTTTTTTTTTTTTTTGACTCAACATGTTATATGACATGTTTCAGTTTTCATACTTAATTGCCTACATCACATGTGTTAGATTTACACCATAACAGTACTTTGCCCACTGCCTGGTCCCATCGGTGAAATTACCTGTACATTTATGAAAGCTACAGGTACATTTTTTTAACACTACAGCCTACTAGTTTTGAAACTTTGGCCCTGGCTCACGTGTATTTTAGCCTTTACAATAATACGGGGCTGGCTGAACAAAACATGCTTTCATTCCCACGGCCGTTTGGACATGAAAACTAATTTTTAAGTACACATATAGTATACCATATTTTACAGGAAGAAAAAAGGATTACAAAAGTACCAAATTGTTGTATTTAATGTACAACTATGAATTTACATTAGTGTTTATATGAAAACGTTTTCAATCATCAACAATTTTAAAGTGACATGAAATTTTAGATATGCTAAGATTATTTTACTTTTTGGTCAAGGAAGTTTTGCCAATGTAAACTAGTTTTGTAACTAACCAAAGAATTTAAGAAATCAATAACAAAAACCTCTAAGACTTATAGTTTTAATGAAATAGAGTTTAAAATTTTAATCTTATAGGGATTTTGGTGTGTCGAATCTAGTCATTTACATTGTGAGTATCCGTTTTTTGACGTTTTCGTATCATGACTGTTGGAACATGGGTGATTGGGCACTCTGATGTTTTTAAGACAGTATTAACATTGACTCCTCGCTACCCGCTCGCAAATCACCCTGTTACCATGGTTGGTTTAAGGGTTCATTAATTGGATAGTGACTGCAAGTTTGTAGAAAAGATGGCAAGCCTTTGTAGACGTGAATGGAGGTCACATGAGAAACATTATCTACCAAATAAAATGGCAAAATTATGAAATGTATTAGTTGCATTTTCAATATTAAACTATGTTTGGTTTTCAAACATAATTTCAAAAACTGTCATGTCACCATTTATTTTATTATTGTTATTATTTTTGTTATTATTAATATTTGTTTTGTTGATGCAATATTGTTTTAACGTTTTAAAGCACTAACTTGTAACTTTTTATTTGTATAGATATGAAGAGTATTTATTAAAGATGTCATATATTAAATTGCATCTTAATAGTTGAAAATCAAAATAAATAGGTAATCTAAAACATTCTATCTAAAGAAAATGTATTTAACACTAAATTTGTTTTCAAATTTCTATAGGCTAGAGGAATTAAAAAAAAACTACATGTAGAATACTTTATGTATTAATAATCAATAAAGAATTTGAATTTAACTTATTATTTTAAAATTATTAATGGGTTTCAAATATAGATGAAGTAAAGTATTAACTTAACACTCAAAATTAATAGTATTACAGCAGAGTATAATTAATTAATAGTATTACAGCAGAGGGTAGTACATTAATATTATTACAGCAGAGGGTAGTTAATTAATAGTATTACAGCAGAGTGTAGTTGATTACGTTTATAAATATAATAGTTAAGGGTGCATAAATCTAGTTGTCAAGTGTATATTGTTTAAAAAATAGTTTTGTACATTTATTTTCAATGATTATTAAGTTTCTTTTTTATCTTTATTCTTTTACTTAGTTAGATTCGGTTCTGATTAAAATGGCTCTTTAAGGCAATATACAATTTATTTTATATAAAGGCCCTTCCGCTCTATTAATACTTGAAACCTTTATAAAGCACCCATTGACAATGTTGGCAACACTTCCCCTTCCACTGTCCAGTCAGTCTATGTGGTTGGCCGATGCGGCATCATTACCATATATATCAGCTGTTGCTAGTATTGCAAAAATAGTTGATTTGTGTCAACAGCATGTTGACCATATTCACCAACATTTATTGTCAACATGTTATCAACAAATGCTGGCAACATTTGGTGTAAACGCGGCTTTACTAGAGTATCAAGTAAATTTCAAGTAAGACATTATTATGTTTTTTTATGACAGCTGAAGAATGGTCATTTGGCAATACTATTGGGTGCAAGAATAATGAGGGAATTGGGAGTCATCCATTATAGGACCAGTTTGGTTTCAAATACTTAAAGAGTTTGCAGAGGCTGTCGGCCTTGTTGGTTGTAATCCTATAAGAACAGTGTTATTTGCGAATCCATATTTTTTCGTTATTTATTGACCAAATATTGTGTATAAGCTTTCATTTAAAACTTTATCATACTGCGCATAGGGTTTGCTTTTGATATTTTGAATACATAAGCAAAGTTTTGAAAAACAGATGAAAATAAAAACTTTAAACAAAATATTTTAAAATCTTTTTTTCTAGAAACTAATAAGAATTTGCAAAGCAATTCCAACGTGCAATTCCATTCTTGATCAAATGCAGTTTGTTTGGGAAAAATCAGTTTGAAAATAACTGTTTGATTTGGATACGTGTGATCGCATGTCTGGTTCGAAAATAACATTGTTCTTATGGGATTAAAACCAACATGGCCGACAGCCTCTGCAAACTTAGCCCCCCCTTGGCTAAACCCTGGATCCGCCACTGAGCTGGCCTACAATATTTGTATGGCTACAACCTAAATTCATTTTTTTATTTATTGGATAAAGCCATTTTATATTTATACCTTAAGGAATATAGGAAGGTTTATTATTGTCCGAATATTTGTTAAAGCTTACAGTAACAAAAGACTAAAACGTAAATATTCAAAACCACCATCAAGCGGATGAAGCCAACGACTCGTGATATTGTGTAGTTAACAAGTTTACTTGATATTGGGCACAATATCAAGAGATCATTTGGTGGCGCCACCTCTATAGCTTCTCCTTCATGGGGAATGCCCTGAAGCTGCAGTCTGTAGCATCCGCAATGCCACTATTTCACGGTTCAGTCGCAGTCTCGTTAAGATGTCGTCTCTTTCTCTTTAACATTTTTATCAACTTCCAAATTTTGTAATAAACCTTATTTGGCTGAATTTATATGTAAAATAATTAAATTCAATTAATCATTCATTGTGAGTCTTTTAATTTATAAATGTCTTCTATTGATAAATTTTTTTACCGTCCAAAATTAAATACAGAATTTTATTTTTCACTTGGCCTATTAATATACCGACCCACAGAAGAAGAATCCCTCCCACTGATGCCTCTTCACCAGGGCCAACAGGATAACAATGCCATCCCAAATTTCATGTATTTTAGTCATATGAAATCTTGTGTTCTATAATAGATGAGTTATTTATACGTTTTTCAGATATATATAGATTATCATACTTATATAATTAAATTCAACACATTTCAATTATCAGTTAAAAAGATAAAAATAGTAATTTAAAACAAATATTACTAGTGAAAAAAAAATTTTTTTTAAATTATTTTTCATAACTCAAAATGTTCAATGTTTTTCAATTGTATTTTAAAATATATTATACTGATAATATAATAAGAATAACTAATCACGTAATGCTCCATATTTTAAATATCCATTACATATATTTAGATCACATTTAAATTAAATATGTAGTACTGTATTTAAACTTTAAAAACCAGTTGCAATCACAATAAGGCTGAATGACCACAGAATGGGTTCCGACCTGGTGAGAACGGGACAGTGACATGGCTGCCGAAAACCAGTTGCAATCACAATAAGGCTGAATGACCACAGAATGGGTTCCGACCTGGTGAGAACGGGACAGTGACATGGCTGCCGATCTCGTAAACAAAGCAACCATGGCCAACCCAGTTGGCCACCCGACCTTACGAGTCACTAGCAAGTGTTCGACTGCCGAGCTGACGTAGAAACAAGTGTGGCCAACTGTACTGGACACCTGATCTGAGAGAACATTTTTAACAGGCAGTTCCAAGGGGAAAGGGTTTATGTTTGCCAGGTAACTATTAGAACAGTGGAAGTTGTCTAGGAACATCCTTGGTGATTGGGAAAATAACTGAAGGCAAGGTCTCTTTTATCTTTATTGATCACTGATGTACTGAACTGTAGTAAAACCTGGAGAAGTTACAAATAAAAAAGTATTTCACGAATAAAACACTATACCATATACCTATACCATAGCTTATACACATACAACTTCACTGATGATTGATGTATATGATAGGCTTAAATATTTTTCTGCCTCCATTGAGATTTCTAAGGTCACATAATTGCATGATACTGCCATGATAGCTCTACTCTTATATTTAGAACAAAATGTAGTTGTTTAGCACTTAAAAACAAACATTACATCCATTTCTTTCTAAGACAAATAATAAATAAGATCTCAACAAAAAAGTTAGGTTAAGTTGGTTAAAATTTACTTAGTATTTTGGTTGGTGATTTTTGCAGTGGCCTTGAAGAAAATTTGATTCCTCTCTTCCAAGCTATTCTTAAAGATGGCTTCAATATTCTTACGGTCTCACCCCACATAAAAGACCTTCTACAAAAACTTCCTACTGTTACTTTCAGGCAGTCAACAAATTTGAAACAGATTTTAGTCCACCCAAAATTACCTCATCCCACCATACCTCTTAGGCCATCATCTATCGGCTCAAGCCTCTTTTCCATGCAATAAGAAAAATTGAAAAACATGTGCTATCCATAAACCAGCCAACTGCACTGGATCAACCTTTTTTAAGTGCTGTTTGTGGTATTCATCTGTGCTAGACAACCCCTTTAAAATGACGTACATCTTGACCTATGCTATTATTGATATTTTTGTTGAACTCCTTTGATTGGAAGTGAAGGCCATTCATTGGAAGTGAAGAGTCATCAACTACCCTAAAAAACTATTTATTAAGACCAGTAGGCATTTACAAAGATTAACTTTTACTGGTGGCGCAGTGCTGTAACCCAGCTACTTGGGGACAAAGTATTAAGGCGATTATAGGCGATAGGCTCTGTGCTCGGTCCTCTTAATACCGACACGCGTCCGCTCATGGTTACCATCAGCGTGGACACCACTAGAGAAGTCTGGGATGTCCATGTTGGATGGTAGTCAAGGATCAGATGTTGTGCTGGGAAGAGAACTGAGGGTCAGGCCTGTCAGTTAGCTGAAAATCAGACCAGTTCGAATTCCACGTAAAGCTGTAGGTCCCATAGTTGCCCTGGTTATTGGGCTATTAATAAATAGCTCTTTCTAAGGAACAGTCGACCTTAGTTAGTAACAATGACTACTCTCGTTCATCTACACTCTTCACACTCATATTCGTCCACATCTTGACGATCAGCGTCTTATGAATAATGAACTTAAGCAAAGAAAAGAATATTACACCATTCAAAACAGGATCTTCATTGTAAATTTTCAAATCTTTAAAGCGCCATTTTTTAAAAAGTGATCCTTTTGAGTTCGAATTCGTGAGTTTATATTCTATTCCTCAAGACCTTAAATTTAATGTACTACTCAACCTATGCTCTCATTTAAAATTTTCATTGACTACCCCCCTGATATAAGATTGCGGGCCATTCCCCTGATATGACAGAAAAATTACAGTTACTTCCAAAAAGTAGATTAATAAATGCAGTAATGATGTACCAAGTTTAATTGCTTTATCCGTGATTGTTGAAAAATTATTAATCTGTTCCGAGACTTTCCTTCCACACAGTATATAAATAACTAGCTGTAATCGCACGCTTGGCCAGTCATAATATTGAGTTTGACAATATGATCAAAATGTGCAGCAAGCTTTTTCAGTTTATACTGTACTCAATTATTTTTAATTTTAAAAGTTTAGCCTACCACAATGTTGATAAATTGTTTTTATTTAACAGCTGTTAATCAAATAAATCAATAAATTAATATATCTCAATAAGAATACCATGGGAAATTTGGAGGCCAGTGGGACGAAGTTCTGAGGTTGGACAGGAAAACTCTTTCTTAATGAGCTTCTATGAATAAAATTTCAAGTTAATTGGACATATTGTTTTGGAGAAATAGAGATGAGTGGTAAATGGCTTTTATATACAGGATGTTACAAAAAGGTGGCTATGCATTTTTAGTTTCTAAGTGTAATAATATTTGTTCAATTTCCGCTTGTAATAATACTTGTTTAGCAGCTAGATGACATTTTGTTTTTTTCATAAAACATTTTATATCTTTGTTGTTACCTTTACGATTGTTACAAAACTCAGTAAATAGGTTCATGTTAGAAGGTAGTATTTGATAAAAAATATTTTAAAATAAAATATCTTGATTATTTTCTAAATTTATCTTGATTATTTTCAAAATTACGGCCATTTTCTTTGTATTTTAAGAAATTTCTAAAAAACCACTAGTTTTATAAACACACATACACAAGTTTTTTTTTTAATAACTACCTTTCAAATGATCCCATTATTGTAAAAATCGGTTAAGAAATAGCAATATTATGAACTAACATTAATTCACATGCAGTCCAAATACTGTCAAATTAGCATACTTGGGAAAGTTAATAATTTTTTTAAACTGAATAAAGTTAAAGTTAATACTCTAAAAAAGTAACTAATTGAAGTTAAAAGTTAGAATAAATTGAAACTAACTGATTAAAGTTCAATTATTAGAAAATTAACTGAAATTGAAAGTTAAAAGTTAGTTTTGGTACAGTAAAATATACATAAACCAAAATATACATTAACCAAATAAACCAAATAAACCAAAATATACATATACATTAACCTGTATTATCTTTTATTATTTAAAATATCTTAGATAAATAAGCCTATTTATAATACATTATTATATAATACTATTAATTAGACTATAGCAATTTCCACAGTAATTTTTCTCATATAACTGTCCGAAATTTTAAAAATTAAATATTTAATTTAATTTCTAAAATTTTTAACAAAAACTGACATAAGTCTTTGAAATTAAAGTTTTATATTTTTAAGCTATACTTTAAAAAATCAATAACTATCATATAGGAAATTCACGATAGTAAAACGTTTTTTTTAATTGGCGCAGATAATAAGAAAGGCCAAATAATATCGTGTTGACTCCAGGTGATTTTTATCAGGCTGGAGATGATAAGGAAGGGTCACTGATAAGAAAGTATTGGCCGATTAGCGGTAAACAAAAACTGAACAAAATATACTCACTCTATAAGTGAGTGAAAGCAAATCTATTCATACTATTTTTGATAAGCAATTACGTTTTTTAGATGTTTAAGAATTTGCCGTTCTGAGTTCATGTTTTATTCTTACTGAAATAAGTTAAGTAAAAATTATGAAAACTATCTAAATCATTAAAAAAAACTAATTACCATTGATAATATTATTAATATTAAAGATAGTTCTATCATTATATTTTCTTTTCGACGGTGCCGATAGCAAAATAATGAAAACAGAACGAAATATAGCAATTGTTACTTGAAATATGTTCTGCAATCTTGAATATAGTTTATTCTGTTACGTGGTATCATATAATGGATTGATTTTACTAAGTAAGCCTAATTTAAAATAAAGTAAACGTTTGAGGAAATGTTGGTTTGATTAACCATTTAAATAGTTTTTCCCGATTACTTTTGAACAGCACAATTTAGATATGTAATTCTATATGATCAATTAATCAAGTATTGACAGCATTAACGTCAAAATGCAACTGATTTTCCTTATTAATTAGATGGGTAAACAGGTAAAATTACAGTATTAGAGTTTATGAAAGATAAACAAGCTTAGGCCCAACACGTTGATTTAAAACAAGATAACTAAATGACTATTTCAACTTTATCCCTAAACATAAACTAGTCAAGTGAAATGATCACGCCAGGGACACAAGTCAATCCCACAACAATGGTATACTCGTTTGGTCCGCTTTTTTAATTTATAAGGCAGTAAAATGTGAGTAAATGGGGGTTGCGTCTTCAAAACAGTGACCTTGCTTGTCGGTGACAATTGGGGATGAGGAAAACAATCAGTCTTTGACCTGAGTTTTAGATACTTTCTCCCCAGGCCACATTCCTCGGACCAAATGGCACCTTTTATCACATTGAAAAACTAACTGAGTTACTTTAACAGTTAGCCAAATTTTCAACTAGTTAAAGTTAGAAGTTAAACATTACCAAAACTAACGAATAAGTTAAAAAGTTAATAGAAAAAGTAACGATTAAATGTAATCGTTAATTATTTTTAATCGTTAATCCCAAGTATGCAAATTAGTAGCCATTTAGTTTGTATGTGAGTTAATGTTAGTTCATAAAATTGTTATTAATTAACCGATTTTTACAAATGAGGTATCATTGTAAGATAATGTTATTTAAAAACTGAATTGTGTCTTACACAATTTTTATAAAACCAGTGGTTTTTAAAGATATTTGTTATATAAAATTTTTAAAATAACAACAAAATGGCTGTAATTTTGAAAATAATCAAAATAATTTTAAAATACTACCTTCTGAACCTGTTAACGAGTTTTGTAACAATCGTAAAGATAACAACAAAGATATAATTGTTTTATGAAAAAAAACAAAATGGCATCTAGCCGCTAAAGAAAGTGGAAATTGAAAAAAGTTATTCTTTATTTTTAGCATAGAATTACATATAGATCTGAAAATGCATAGGCAGCCCCACCTTTTTGTAACACCCTGTGTATAGATTATATAATTACTATTTATTGTAATATCTAATATAATACATAAGCCACCAAGTATTGTTTGTAATAAGTAAAAATTAAAAGCTACATAGTAAGAAACAGTTACCTGAGCTATTCCAGAGCCCATCAGTCCTCCGCCAACGACAGTAACATGATTAATTGCGGAGGAAATGGCTGATCTGGAAAATCTCCTTACACAGATAGAATAGGGAAGAGACATCTTGATCTACTGAAACAAAAAATAGTTGAATTGTGTTACAAAAGATAAGACTGTCTAAGTAGTTAGTGTGACTCTGATAAACAAAGTTGGGGTGGGGCAATGTACAAAGTTTCAACATGAATCACTTCCTCAACACGACTTGGCTTTTTTGATGAGATTAGGCTACTTGTGAATTGTTTTACTTTTTATTACATAGAATTTTCATTGATTTGATATAATTTTGTTAAAGAGTCAAGAGTCAGGCCTCAAACATTTCCTTAGGTTTTGGGACTCTGGGTCATTTTCCCCTAGTGATCCCCCTCTTGGCGGCCCTAAGTGTATTTCCAAGGCATCAGTAAAGCTAAGTTAACTTTTGAGAAATTATAACATTATCAAAATATTTATCCTAACTCGACTATATTTTATTTTGTGTTTTTACTATAGGAACCACATTCTCCACTTTATCCATTAATTCATAAACAATTAATAGTTTGTAATTATTGTAATATATAGAAATTTTAATTAAAAAGTAATACAATTTAGTAAATTAAATATGGCTCAACAGATTAAGCTCTACATTTTTATAAGTAGATTAAATTTTAAAAATAAAAAAATTACAATTTAAAATGCTACCACCCACTTACCCCAATATAAGTCTAATGCTTTCATCAACTCCCAAACAATCTGTAAATTGAAATATTCCAATAATATTCAAATTTAATTATTTTTATGATTAATATTACAAAATATTTATTAGCAAAATTAATCATGTGAGATAATCACTAAAACTTTGCATTGATAATTAATTCTTTCTTTGTTCTTTGTGATTGTTTGCAATTATAACACTCAATTGTACATATTTGTCTGTATAAAAAGCAGAAAATAATAATAAAAAAAGCTGTATGGCTTAAGTAGTAGGCCTTTTGAAGGCTATATGCTAAATGAGATAAAAAGTTTTTAGATTTTTGTTCTATTCTGCGGAAATCACATATCTTACCAACGAATTCAAAAAAAGCCAATGTCACAACTTTATTATTTTTTACATAAATTTCTATTAATTTAATTTTAATAATATTTTGATTGTGTTTTTTTGGATGAATATGAATTAGAAAACTACTTTGGTTAAAAACAATAATTTTTCAAAATATAACAGAAAACATACTTTTGCACAGCGAATTGCGATAGCGGTCATTACACAATCATTTTATCCCTTGAACTGGAAATTTTTTTTCCCCAGAATGGAAGGCCATTTTTGCCTAATGTGCAGACGTTTAATACTAAATTTATAACAAAATAATAATTTACTATAAACCTACTTACAGTATATTAGGTATCAATATGTTCATAAATATGTAGGTTATCATATAAATTATGAAACATATCCAAAAAAAGTTTCCTTTTTTGCTGTATGTAACATACAGGGTGTCTCTAAAATACATTCCCATACTTAAGGATATATATTTGCTGAGGGTGTCTCTTTTAAATAAAACGCTTTCATGATGAAGACAAAATATGTATCTTAAATTAAGCACATACATATCACAATGACCTTTAGTATTTAACATCATGGCTTCCATTCACAGAGAGAGCGTTTTAACATCATGGCTTCCGTTCATAGAGAGCGTTTTAACATCATGGCTTCCATTCACAGAGAGAGGGTTTTAACTCAAAGGCTATTTCATGTAAATTCCAAAGATTTATAAGAGAACTTTATAAGTATTGTTAGTAGTAATATTATATCAACAATAAGGTTCCTTGGATCAAAACGAGAAAAAGTTCCTGTAAACATAGTTCCTAAAATGATTTTTTTGTCCGTCTATCTGTCCGTTTGTGTTTTTTAAAGGTAACTTTTTAACTCAGGAACCACTAAAGTACTAGAGCTTAAACTTGATAAAAAATATAATAATGTATTTTTTAATCACGATAATTTTTATCATCTGCCCGAAACAGCAGTCTTTTTGAAACCCAAAAGTTACATTACATAACCAGGCTCTCTGCGTTAATTGTCAATGAAAACTGGCAGAAGTTCTATATTGTTCTTCTTAAGCATCCCAACAATTGTGGTCTTACTGAAGATTTTTGCAAAGTGGTATCGAACAAAACCAGTTGTCAACTATAACATTTTTTTCTGTTTCAGGAAAATGGCTGCACCATCCTATCAATATTAGAATTTTCTGAATTGTCAACTTTGAATGGACCGACAGGCTGCACCTGGCAGAGACCTCTCGATTGGATGTGTAGAAAGACTTTGTGCAAATCATAGCAAATACTTGAGTTAAGAAGAAAATAGCGAAGTTTTGAGAAAACAACTTGAAAATGCATTATGTGCTAAATAGTTACCAATTGAAAAATAACATTTCCAAAAACTTGAAATTTAGTTTTTTTTTATATAGCCTAAAACGTTATTTCCGCAGAATAAAATGTGTTTTCTCATAAAATGTAGACCTGATTCAACCCACTGGTTATAAAAAAAGTCAAAATTGGGGAGCCGTCTATAAAGCACATAAATACCAGAACCCCAAAACCTAACATAACCTAACCAAACCCACAGAAACCAGCAAATTTTTGGCTCTAACATGCTTAATAATTTTATGATTGCAAAACCCTTGCCATAATTGTGATCAGGACGCAATTCTACTTAATTTAAGAACCCACAACATTATATTTACAACAAAACTGATGGATTTATGATTTAAAAAAATTATTCCATGTTTCCTCATTTACATAGTTTTGCCATCTTTTGGCTCAAAATATGTTGTTCCTACTTTCGAAGTTAGGCCATTATTTACTTGTTTAAAAAAAAAATCCTTCAAAAATGCATAATGTGATATATCGAATAATTAGCAAATATCTATCAAAAACATGTCAGCGAAAAATTCTACAAGGCCCCTGTTTAATATAATTACCGAATATAGTAAAATTTTGAGTCTAGACAGCGCGGCTGAGACTTTTCCATAGTCAGTGCCAAAAAGCCGACCATCTTCTTTTAACACTTTCACCCCCAGGCCTATAGCAGAAACTTCCCCTCAGGCCAGGCTCATTTTACATTAACTTTCCGTTTAACCCATGTATATCTATTAACCCTCCGAGTGCCGTACGTCTTGACTGAGTCAAATTTAATGGTATGTGCCAGCGTCTCGATCAAGATGAATAAAACATCATATCACTATTTAGTTTATAACTTCGCTGATTGTGGTTGTATCGCGATTTATTTTATATAGTATCCTACTACTTCTAATGAATCGCAGAGTTTTCATATACCGAACAATCGAATACTAACAGTATTGAAGGGAATATAACAGATGATTTGTCGTCTGTGTTGTGATTAGTCTGTGCAGTCGCGTTGCTGTCATAGTTACTTGTAGTTTTGTTACTATATATTTTAAAACAAACTAACAGTCTTTGGTATCATTGGAATCACAATTATACTGAGAACATTTTGGCTATCTCCAAATTTGCATTCTGATGTATAGAAAGTATTCTGCCAAGGCGCTAATTTGGATATTGAAAAACCAAAAAATGTACTATTCATAAATTGTGTACAAGAACATTTTTCGAATGAAGGTAAGTCAATAACAGTTTCCTATCTTATTATATGTGTTTTCTGAATAAAATGATATATAATAAGGATTGGTATTTATGATACCATCACAGAAAAAAATATAAATAATTAATCACAGCATGCAAGTAGCAAAAATAGCCTGCCACTAGTAAATTTTTTTTGTTGGCACTCGGAGGGTTAAATACACGCCTAAGTATTCCACACGGCCTGTGAGTATTTGTAGGGTGCTCATATAAGAGTCTGTTTTAATACCTATGTTACTCACAGATACTTAGCTAGCATTATTTTAAATACACTGTTGGATAGGTCTGGGCCCAGCAAAATATCAAGTCATTCTTACTTACTTGCATACTTGCTTGTTCCATCCTTGAGGCGGGAATTGGACAGGTCAATAATAATTCATTTATTTTGTTCCAATGAACAAAGAATAACCATTCAGTAAGTAATACAAGCCTAAAGATCTAAAAAATCTAGTCCTAAGGGGTTGGTTTTATTATGTTTAATAAAACTGCACACATCGTAGAAAGCTCGTTTCATCAGCAATTTTGTACTTCTGATTTTAATTTTGAGATCTTTGCAATATTTTGAAGTGATTGTGGCAATGCCTGAAATAATTTAAGACCTGGATATTGAGGTTTATGTTCAAAGAATCTTAAATGGTGTTGCTGAGCATGGGTACTTTTATTTCTTGTATTATATCTGTGATAAATAAAATGAGGACGAATGTCTTGTGATTTATTGTCGACTATGGATTAAAAAATGAAAAGTCATAGATAGGAATGTCA
This sequence comes from Stictocephala bisonia, assembly GCA_035578905.1. Classification (NCBI taxonomy): domain Eukaryota; kingdom Metazoa; phylum Arthropoda; class Insecta; order Hemiptera; family Membracidae; genus Stictocephala; species Stictocephala bisonia. The sequence continues at coordinate 90,355 of JAQJVL010001670.1, read as the reverse complement.
AGAATTCAAGCTGAATGAACGAATCCCTACAGCTAGCATGAGGTGGCATCCCCCAGATGGTTCTGATTGCCTTTTTTGCCTAGTAAAAAACTTATTTAAATTATTCTTTAAAGAGCCCCATATTGAATATAAAATATGATGATCAAACAGCCCATAATATACGAGTCTGGACAGTGGGATGCTGCCATAAGTCCTCATCCTTTGAAGGATGAAAAGACCTCAAGTGAGTGATCCCTCCAGCCCCTGAATGTGCTCACCCCAACCAGCCCCTTCATCCAGTCTCACTCCTAAAAAATCCACGGTTTTTCATTGTTCAATTTAAGTATCCTTCTACGTCATATACTGAGTATCCTTCAGCTTCTCATGAATCAAGAATGATTTATTGTCGTATAAAACTATTTACATAGCATGGACAGTCGTCAAAATATCAGGGATATAACAATACTGTGAATGTGATAAAATAAACTACTTTCTATAAAAACATTTTCTTTTTCAGAAAAATACTCCTGGACGCTGTAGTACTCTTTTCTTATTAAATATGACTTTAATCTGCCTTTAAACTTATCAACCTCAATTTCACATCTTAAATCAGAAGGCAAGGCGTTAAAAAGTTTTATTATATTATGGCTTTTTTTCAAAAAAGGCTGTGTTATGGTGAGGTATTGCTAAAGTCAAGGAAGCATATCTTAGAGGATTGTGGTGATTGTTGTTACGGAAGTTAAATAAATGTTTATTTTGTATAAAAAAGTCAATGACAGTTAAATGTACAAACCAAAAAAAGTGAATAAATTATTACCTGAAAAAACACCTCTACACGTCAGTCATCCTCAATCCAAAAATCAATCTAACAGCTTGTTTCTGTAAACGGAATATTGATTTAGTTCTTTTTGTTTCAGCTCCCCAGATCGCAACACCATAACTTAAGTGAGGAAATAAACACGCATAATAGGCTGTAAGCAGAAAACTGGTATCTGCAAACTTAGACAATCTACGAAGTTAGTATCTTCACTATTCAACTTGTTAGAAACCTTGGCAATGTGTCCAGAGATATTCAGGCGATGATCTATGATTAGACCTAAAAAGTTAGTCTAAGTACAACACTCAACTATACTCTCGCCTATAAGTAAACTAGAGGTATTGTCCACTGAGGCTCTTAGCTGGAATTCTATGAAATTAGTTTTATCAGTATTTACAGAGAGGTTGTTGTTAACCAGTCACTGCAATAAAAAGCTACTTTGTATGAATGATTCAACTTCCAGATTTTCACGTAAAAAACTGCTTACATTCAGAGAAGTGTAGTCAGCAAAAAGACACAGTTTAACTCCAGAGATGCTAGTATGTAAGTCATTTAAGAAGAGCAAAAATAGGATCAGTCCAAGGACCAAGCCTTGTGGAACGCCACAAGTAACAGCAATGTCACAGGATTTACCAAATGAAATATAGTAGACTCCCAATTATACACGATAATGAGTGGCTAACTCTTCGTGGATAATCAAAATCGTGGATAATCCAAAACTAGTCTAAAATTTCCTGGCAAGGACTAAAATCAACTCTGAAACAAAACTGAGCCTTAAATTAGGCCTTACTATGAGTTTAGGTTTGAAAATAAAAAAATTAAAATACAGTAGTACAGTACATATTGACATTTCATTAATTATCACTTGAATCACATAACAACATTTTAATGAATGCAAAACAAACACTTTTATTGTTGGGTTGGAAAGAAGTCTTTTATAGATTTTTGATTCTTAGCTCTAGACTCTTTTCTTACAATGCTTGCACGAATTTTTTGTAACACCATAATATCACATGCTGTTGTGTCTTGTTCCCCCCTCTATGGATTTTCCGTTTATCCATCTTGTAAATCAGTCAATAAGCACTTCCACACTGCACTGTGCTGTACACAACTGACTCACGGTGGCAGACGGCAGTGAACTCAAAACAATGGAGCGTGCCACTGCCACGCCTGACGTGACTCATCAGTGGCAGACGAAGTACATTGTAAACAACTACCCTACATGTTTCGAAAATAACGTTGAGGACCAGAAATAATGATAATAATTTGATTGATAATAATTTCAAATTTTATATGTATCATATATTACATATCAAGAGACATTTTGATCATATAGTGATCATTATCAATCTGTAATTATAAGTTAACCCTTTCAGTGCCAACGTCCGATTTTTCGGACGTAGGATAACCATAACTAAATTGCCAGCATCCGAAAAATCGGACGTTGGCTTTTTAGCGCTAAATTGCCAGCGTCCGATTTTTCGGACGTTTTGTAAAAAAACATAAATAATACAAAAATTATCAGAAATTAACATATGTTTACTGTTTTTTAATCAAGATAAAACAATCTTTACGATGATAACATTATATAGTGTCTAGGTAATATGACGTCGTCGTAGTTCGATTTCGAAGTTGGCACACCTGACTGATCAGTAGTTAGATGGTGCCAGTTAGTGTTGCTTAGTTACTGTCAGTGTTTAGTGTTTTGTTTACTGTGAGCGTTAATTTAGTGATTTATTTTTAGTGAATTATTTTTATATGTAATAATTAGTAGATATGAAGAGATCTCTGTCACCAGTTAGTGACAATACAACTCTTAGAATTGTGGAAAATGAAGACTATCTCAGTGACAGTTTCTTGAGTGACATTGAAGATAGTGTAAACAAATCTTCTTCAAGCTCAATTGTAGATAATTCAGACAACGATCCAACATTCAACCCTGATATTCCAGCCACATATAGCCACATCGAACAGCTTGGTGATCAGTGGCTTCAGTTACAAGAACAGCCCAATACTCCAAGACCCAGGTCAAGTAATGACGGTGGTGGCAACACAAATACGAACCGGTTTTTTATAAAAATTGGTGACAAGAAAGAAAAAAACTGCTGTGTATGTAGTGCTGCTAGCACTAAAGCAGGAGGGAAAAGGAAGAAATCTTCTTACATGTGTACAAAATGTAAGAGAGGGGTCCACACTAAGTGCTATGTTTTACATACCTGCTAAGTGCTAAATTACATACAACATGTACATATGTGTAAATATGCTTTTTATAAAATAAAATATATCTTTTGTTTGTTATTCATATTGACCTTGTTTTTGAACTAAACATTTTTTTTTTCATTTAAAACATTTTTTTACTTAAATTGTTTATATTATGCTTTTTATAAAACAAAATATATGTGTGTACGGATATATGTATATATGGGTATATATATATATATGTACTAGCTGGTACCCGTGCTTCGCAACGGTGAATAGTAGTAAATTTCTTTGTTACTGAGTATGTAGGCTTACAAATCACATAGTATATAATCAAATACAGTAGAACTTCGATAGTTCGACACTCAATACTTCGACAGTCCTTGTAGTTCGACACCGTTAATGGTGTCACTGTGTTGCAAAACTTTTGTCCATGGCAGGTTGTGTGCTAGTCAGCCCGGTGCAGATCAATGGAATAAAACAGTCAAAGTGAATAACTGTTAAAATTATGAATATTTGGATATTTAGTTACTGTACCTTCTAAGTACTCTACTGTCCATACTTTAATAACTACTATTGTAACTCCATACCAATTCAATATAATATACATTGTTACGGAAATATACAGTATAGCTTGATTTTACTTTTGTTAAATTGTTAACGATTCATGAGGAAAATACTGCAAAATTTCTTTATGAAAATAATTATTTTGTTTTATGTTTACTGTACATTCCTTATAGTTCGACATTTCGATACTTAGACACCCCCCCAGTCCACCAAGTGTCGAACTATCGAGATTTTACTGTAGAATAAATTAAGAGCATATAATACAAAATCATAGAATCAGAAAAATGTCAACAATGATGTATGAATATTATAAGTTTATAAATTGTTTCCTCAGATTAGGTGTTTAGAACATCCCTGTACACAACATTCTTGGGGTTGCCGTATGGCTGAAGGATGACCAGGTTGTCAGGGGAACTAACCCTAGAACACGCGACATAAAGCTGTCCATGAGAGAAACAATCATTCCTGAGATCCACACCAGCCAGTTTCAAACTCTGTCCCTGTGCTTTATTTATAGTCATTGCATAGCACAACTTGACGGGAAACTGCGGACGTTTGAACTCAAAGTGGTAATCTGATGGGATGAGAGGGATCCGGGGGATGCAGACAGTTTCTCCTTGACTAATGCCTGTGAAAATCGTGGCTTCAATGATATGTTTGTGTAGAGTCTTCACTTGAAGCCTGGTACCGTTACACAGTTTTGGAGGGTTTAAGTTGCGCAACAGAATTATTGGAGAACCTATTTTGAGGCTGAGATTGTGTGGTGGTATTCCAGGTGGTTCTAGAGTATGCAAGAACTCTACAGGGTAATTAACGGCATCATCAGCGTCCAAAACAAAGTCAACAGATTCATACGTTACAACCTTAGTTGGCAGCTTTTCCAACATAAAGTTGTTTATGTTGTTGGCTGACTCATTAGTTGGAGTAAGAATTGCTCTTTCTTTAAGCCACAAAACACAATTCACTCCCACTAGATTAATGTTAGGGTATATTCTGTCTGTCCAACTAATCAGGTCTCCTACCACAATGCAGAGGTTGTCAGGAATAGTTATTCTTCCCTCATCTTCCAAGAACAGGCCGTCGCCAATTTGAAGCAATAAGCTTGAAAATGCCTCTGCCTTCAAGTCACTGTGTAGGTGAACTCTCATGTTAACTTTCAAGGACAGCACTTTGATATTAGACCATAAGAAAGATGATTTAAGACAGGCATTTACTTCATCTGCACGTGTTCCTTTTGGCACAACAGGTAAGGTCTGTCTGAAGTCACCTGACAAAAGCACTGTAACTCCACCCATTAGGCGGTTGCATGATTTAATATCTTGGAGCGTCATGTTTGGAGCCTCAATGCCTCCCTTATGAGCCATGGTGCATTCATCCCACACGATAAATTTTGCTTCTCGGAGCACATGTGCCATGTCACTCTGCTTGGAGATGTTGCATTGTGGTGACTCAGCATGATTAAGATTTAGAGGCAACTTGAAAGTAGAGTGTGCTGTCCGCCCTCCTTCAATCAACGTAGCTGCAATGCCTGAGGAAGCAACGGCAATGGCAATGTCCCTTTGGATCTTAATTCTGGCCAGTAATAGATTTATTAAGAATGTTTTTCCAGTACCACCAGGAACGTCGAGAAAGAAAAACTGACCGGAATCAGAAGAAATGCTGTGAATGATTAAATTGTATGCTTCCCTCTGTTCTTTATTTAATTTTGGAACATTTACAGCAAGTGCTTGAGACATATGTGCGTTATCATAACAAAGTTCATTCAAGTACATACGGTTATTAACAACAGTTGTTGGCTCTCGGGAAGGTGATGGAAGTCCACATTGTGAGAGTGTTTTACCCGACATGGTTATAATAATATCCTCAAGAAGTGTAAGACATTTATTGTAAATAATGTCACTTATCAATTGTGTATTTCCGCCATCTCTCGCCTTTTACCATTTAATGTCTTCTGCAAGTGTGTCTCGATATTTCTGCCACAATTTTGTAGGATCTCCTACTTGGCAGAAAACCAGCATGATGGCAAACAATTCTCGGATTTTGGTTGGAGAGTCAGAAATGGAGGCTTCTTCGAGAGTACGGTCCCAGTGACCATCGTCTTCCAGCAAACCGAGTGCTTTACATGTTGCCTGAAATGTTAGATATACTACTCCTTCCTCAGTTTTAAGGGAAATAAATGATGTGGGGCCACGGACTTTATGTAATAGGAGGCGTAAATAGTAGCACTCAGTATTTCCCGGATGAACAGTGTATACTCTGCCCAAAACTTGATCTCTCTTCACCCCCGGATAACCCGACAAGGGCTTACCTTGTTTCCTCCTGCAGAAATTGTTGTTTTTCCATAGGTAATAATTTGGGACTTCCACATACAAAAGGGTTTTTGCAAAGGCATCAACTTTGCATAAGTCAAAGAAGGCCAGAAGTGTTGTATTAGGAGGATTATTTATTTTCTGAAGGAGATTGTCCGTAATAAAATAAACTCTCTGACCGTTTTCTAGATGTACGGATAAGTGCATAACAGGCGGAAACCTCTCGTGTATAGGGAAACAGAGAATGCGCCAGGCTGCCTCAGAGCTGCTAATGTATGTGTCCTGCCTCGTACCTCGCCACCTCATCCAGATCTTCCACAGTGAACGCTGCCTGGTCAGAGCCTTTGTTGACGTACTTGCAAATGTATTTAATTGATTGAACTGAATTACAGTACTCAACATTAATGTGTGCCGTGAAGGTCCGAGACAGGACAGGATTGTATGGCACCACCCACCGATTGTCGAGATCAATACCCCTTATGTTAACGGTGAAACCACCATCTGCCGGGGACCGCCTGCGATAAAGGGGATAGCCATCCTCACCAGATTGAGTTTCCTTCAAAAGTGGTCGGGGGTATTTCTTGGAGCAGGCTCCATCAATCATGCAAGGTGAGGTCGTGTTGAGAAGTCCATATGGCCGTGAATCATTGTTGTCTTGACAATATCATGGAGAGTTGGATCTAAATTGGGATCAGGTATTTCAGCTCTTATTATTTTATATATTTCATTAGGCCTTATTTTTTCTACCAGCCACAGTAGGATATGAACGTGGGGTAGTCCTTGTTTTTGCCATTCAATTGTGTACATGTGACACCTGGTAACGCCGAAGATGCAACCTTTAGTAAGGAGCTTAATCATTTGCTTCACCTTAATATGAAAGACCCTTACTATTATGTCATGTCTATGGTGAGACTGTTGTCTTTGTCTCAATACATTTACGATGTCTGGCCATTTTGGATTACAGGTAAATGTAATAAACAAATCTGGCCGCCCGAAATGGCGCACATATGTCATAGCATCTTGTGTTCGCTCATGCATATAACGGGCACCTCCAGTTAAAGATGATGGCAGGACAATCATCTTGCCAAGATCTGATAACTGTACATCCGTTTTTGTCATGGCATCCTTTAGGTGCACATACTCATCACTTCTTAACTTTTTTTGATTAAAACGAATCCAATCAAGTCTTTCAGTCTCGATCTTTGCATACATGTCTACCAGAAATTGGTTGAAGAGGTTACGGAACAACAGTATGTAGCATTGCTGCCCATTACGTTCCATTATACTGTAGCTGTAAAAGTCAGCCGCAGATACGGTCTTCTTGAGAGGAGCCTTGGTCTTCAGATCATGCTGGGGTATATTGATTTGATATCCATCTTCTCCACGGCAGAATATCAAAGGGTATTGGAGAGCGTCATAGGCACGGTGCGTCTCGCTGATCCGTATCAAACTGTTGTCTCTGCTTTTGATAACAATGTCTCTCTTCTCGAAGTTTTGGCCAACAATGACAACTGCAATTTCTCTATTCGTGGGGGCATTATATCGACCTCTGTGCTCTCCAGAAGGCTTTTTATCGGCTTTAATTAATACTTGGAAATCCTTCTGGTCCTGAGGAATAGAATCAACTGCAACTTTAAAATCCAATATATATTTGTTGTGTTCATGGAGCAGTTTTTGCAGTTGGGTTACCAGTTCAGCATTGACACCATTGTATATACCACAGCGTATGTCTCTCTCGGTGTCATCATCACCAACAAAATAAATCTGGAGAAATGATGGCTGCTGTTGAGGTTCTGGCAACAGGCACCCTATTCTTTGGTATACCTGCCCATGCACCTTAAATGTTGGCATAAAGTTACCTTCCTTTACATCTTTGCCTCCAAATGATGTCATTTGGAAGCATCCATTGTATTATCGGGCAGAAGACAGAAAAAGCTCCGCCATTGGATGCTGATGAGTGAGGAGACTGTGTAAGGGCTCAGGGTAGGGCTCAACGGACGGGAGCTGGACTTTTCCGTTTTTGCAGCACATTCCAGGTGCCTCATCGTTCCACTTAAGCGCAGAGCACCATACACAGGGAGATCTAGATCCGAGAGTAACAACCTTGTCGTTAGAATAATTAGTCTGAAGGTCATATTCAAACCCGCTCATTGACTTATTAGTCCAAGGCTTAGCTGCATAATTTTCAACTGCCTTTCTGTGTACATCGGGATTATTAGCTGCATACTTTTCAGCTGCCTTTCTATTTATATCAGGGTTATTAGCTGCATACTTTTTAACTGACTTTCTATTTACAATAGGGTTCTTTTTTACATAATTTGTATTAGCTTCCTTTAATTGTTTTGATGTTATTGAATTTGAAAATCTTTTTCTACGTTTTTGTCCTCTTCGCCCTGTAACAGGTGTTGAAGATGTAAAAGTTTCGTCGGGCTGTGGCACAAAGCACGAAGAATTCGGATTACATTCAATTGGATCATTGATGGTCGGTTGTTGATGACCAATTCCATTGTCGGACTGTTGTGCCAACGGAATCAAAACGTCATAGTGGCCACGTCTGTGATGCCCCGTGAACCGAACTCGGTTGATTCCTTGAATGGCCTCCCCAAATTCAGCACGAAGGATGCCATTTTGGAATACCTTTAACTTAAATGGGAATATCTCCCCAGCCGCCTTAAGCTCGCAAGTATTTCCAAAGGTGTATGGCCGGGACATTTCAGCAATGTACTCCAGTCTGTTAATATATGGGACTCCAGATGCATCCTCAGTGAATTCCTGTAGCCTCTGCCAATTTATAGATACATAATTTACAATGTCGGCCCGTATTTGTGCAGACCTTGATAAATCCCCGTAGATCAAAAATGCCAACGAAAAGAATAGGCAAGCGCCGTCACCGGGCATCTTAACTAATCGGTGCGGAACCTGTACTCCATTAATGGAAACTATTTCTTCACTCATCTTCACTCATTAAACAGTTTTTGTTCAAAGTTTTAATTCTAAAAACAAACATCATACTGATACTACACTTTCCGAACATAACCAAACAAAAACCTTGCACATTCACAACAACATTCAAATCTCAGCTGTAGGTAACATAATATAATAACTTTACAGATGATTACTAAAATTTAATTCACATCAACCTGCATTTAGAAAATTTCCTTTATTATATTTATGATTTTAATTTTAGTAATAGTAAACATATGTGTTTTATATTACAGATGGTATTTGTTTACATTTATAATACATTGTGTAAATGGCAATTTTTATTTTCTAAATTATTATAAAAAGAAATAAAATATCTTAAAACCGTATCTTAGCAAGCACCTACAACCTAAAAGTAACTCACATACCAAATTTCAGCATTTTATATGCTATAGTTATTGAGAATTCGTGATGAGTGAGTGAGTCAATTTGGCTTATATAGATATATAAGATATGTTTATGTATATGTATAATTCTGATGTTATCTGGGAAGTATAAGTTTTCTTAAATGTTGGTATTGTTCTCATAAAAATATAAAATATGATGTATAAATATAAATTCAACTGTTTCTGAATTTCATTAAGAACATTGCACAGGCAATAAATAGCGAATTGAATGTACATAAATAAGTAGAAGTATTTTTTTTTATTTGCAATATTTCCTATTCAGACGCCACAGGAGTGTTTTTTTTTTTTTTTATGTGGAGCTAGACTGCATGTATTCATATATGTATTTTTAATGGATTATTTTATTTTACCTGGCCACACAACTAGATTAAGTGGCCAGTACATTTCCAAACAATTTATTTGTTATACTCTTGTAACTTAATTGTGGAAATAAATCATTTATTCATTTATATTAAATTTAAGACTCTTTTAAGGTTTAATGTGTATTGTTCTGTTGATCTTGTGAATTTGACTTATGTGGCAAAGATTTTTACTATGATTACTTGAAGATGGCATATTTGCTGGAGCTTTTTGCAAGTACACATTTTTCTATTTTTTATGTCATATCCGCATTTTTTTAGCTATCAACTTGAAATTTGGTTTACAAGTACATAAATAAGTGGAAAACATGATAAAATGAGGGATATTCTATTTATTAATAATTTTCTATACTTTAATGCATTTCAAACAGAAAAATGTTTTAATTTAAAAAAATTTTTATATATATATTTTAATATTATACATAGAAATATTGGGAAAATTAATCACAGCTTTAAATAATGGATCTCCTTAGTAACAAAACAAAAAAAGAATTATTAAATTATTATTTAAAATAACGATTTTACAAAACTTTTTCCAAAACTCTGCAAAATATGGCAAAACAGCCTGGCACTTTAGGAACAAAATAGTGAGTCAAGGCCTGGCAACTTGGAGCAAATTTTCAAAATTTCGCCTGGCACTAAAAGGGTTAAATTTCTAATACAAATCAAATTATTATCATTATTTCTATCATAATAACATTGTTGCATAAACTATGTACTATTATGTGCTTTATTTATTTTTTTCACGATCGTGGTTGATCCGCAACATGGTTAATCGGGAGTCTACTGTACAATCATCGTTCAAATAAGGGATTTTAACTGCTTGTGTTCGGTCTTTGAAATAAGAAACAACCCAGCTTAGGGCATTACCTCGTACCAAAATGTCTAATTTCTTAAGCAACAATTTGTGGTTCACCATATCAAAAGCCTTACTAAGGTCTACAAATATCCCAAAAACATGCTTGCTTGCATGAGCTGGAGGTAAAAGTTTAATGTATATTTTACAGATACTCATGAGAGTAAATACAGGCCTTGAACTAATTTATGGGAAACTGACAAGACTGTTACTCAATTCTCTTCAATGACCTAACAAATAAATATGTTTGGTGAGCTATTTGACAGCTTCCTCTTCGCATCCAACTAAATGGCATAGGTTATGTATACAATTAATTAATATGCTACAATCAATTCTTATGATTAATGAGACTATACTTTACCTCTAGAATAAACTAAAACTCCTTATGAAGAAGTAGACAAAGGTACAGGCAAGCTTCCCACGATAATGATGATACGGCAAATTAAGCTATTTATTTAATCTTTATTTACTTAACAAACAACAAATAAATGACATGCATATCCAAAGGACTGTAACGAACGAACGTCAAAGTCCTTCAACTTAAATCATACTGACGTAGTTGCCAATATAACCATAAACCTGGTATAATAGAAGGTCTATGATATAACTTAGTGAACCTAGTGTGTATAGTTAAAGATTCCCTAGATTTTGGAAAATTAACTAGGTACACAAATTGTGCATGGGCAATAGTTTTTTTTTTAACATCTCACTCACCAGACATCCGCTTGTGTTTTCATCTGTTCCGTGTTTTGGTTTCCTAATTTCTAGCTTTGTCTTTGTCGGAATGTCATTCTCATGTGTGTATCTGTATCCTTCTTTTTAATAAAACTATAAACCATTTCCAACAAACAGTCATACTGGGCAGCATCCATTCGTAACACTTTTCTGTATTCCAAAAGATCTTCACTTGTCAACTCTCATATAAAGGCTATTATCATAGTCAATAGTCAATAGTCAATAGTCATTTATTAGGCCACAGATAACAAAAATACATTGCATTGGCTAAGTCAAATGTGCTATGTCAATATATCGAAATAACAAACACAAACTAAAATAAACTTATATTAATGTAATTAAGCAACAATTTACTAGGCTCAAGCTCACTAACTTGATTTCAATAACTTTAGTAAACTATTTAACTTAAGTTTAAATTAAGTTACAGTCCGCCAGCCAAAAACTCCCGGGCGCTGTAGTAGCATCCCTCCTGCAGAGTTACCTTTAACCTTTTTCTGAATTTTAAAAGGTTTGTTTCCAGCTTAAGGTCATCAGGGATTTTATTGTATAAAATTATGCCATTATAAAAAAGATGTTTTTTGAAAAATGAAGTAGAGTGAGTAGGAATTTGAAGGTTATTATTGTGTCTGAATTGAAATCGGTGGTTAACAGGAGTTGAAAATTTAGAAAGATTCTTTTTTACAAAACACAAGGTTTCAAGGATGTATATCGATGGGAATGTCAGTAATTTAGAGGACTGGAAGGTATTTTTGCAAGATTTGTTTCTGTCCAAAGAAAAAATTATCCTGATAGCTTTTTTCTGGAGTCTAAACAAGTACTGTGTATGCCGAGTCTCACCACCCCATACAGGCACCGCATACACTAGAAGTGGATACAGCAACCCATAGTAGGCCGTTAGCAAAACCTTAGCTTCAGCTATCCTTGCTAGACTACGTAAAATGAAAACACATGTGCTCACTCTCTTACAGACATGTTTAATGTGAGTGTGAAAGTTAAGGGTTTCGTCCAGAATCATCCCGAGAAATTTAACTGATTTGGACTCATCTACTATGGAATCATCTAAGATAAGTCTTAGTCCAAAAATTGAATTTGCTGCAGAATTTTTAATTTTGAAATTTATTAACTGAGTTTTAGAAGCATTGACCTTAAGCTTGTTGTTATCAAACCACTGGAGTAAGCTATTTGACTCCAAAAAGGCTCTTTGCTCCAATTCGTTTCTACTGGGGCTGGTCAACGAGAGGGAAGTGTCATCTGCAAAAAGGCAGTTCTTAGAGTGTACTAAGCTATACGGAATATTATTGATGAATATTAGGAAAAGGATCGGTCCAAGGATAGATCCCTGAGGTACCCCCGCGACAATGCACGCTTCAGCAGAAGTGTGACGCCTTACAGACCCATTTTTATCTATAGCTTGAATCTCAACCGACTGCTTACGACCCCGAAGATATGAGTCAAACCAATTTAAAGCCACCCCTCTTATTCCAATTTCGTTCATTTTTCCCAAAAGCATGTTATGGTCAACGGTGTCAAACGCCTTACTCAGATCGAAGAAAAGGCCAGCTGCTTGATGCTTGGCGTCTAGGGCTCGAATAATATAATCTGTAAAGCTAAAAATTGCGTCCACCGTTGACTTTCCTTTGACGAATCCAAATTGGTTATCAATAATAATGTTATGTTTCCCAAGGAACCGGCAAAGCCTAGTTAAGACCACAGTTTCAAAGATTTTAGATAGCGTTGATAAAATTGAAATTGGCCTGTAATTGTCGCACACTTGATCATTGCCTTTTTTCAATATTGGTCTTACCAATGATTTTTTCAACGCCTCAGGAAACTGGCCACTTACAAATGAATTATTAATTAAGGTGCTTATTGGGGAGCTTATTATATCTGGTATTTCTTTCAATAGAACAGCAGATATTTCATCAATTCCTGAGGATCTTTTGTTTTTTAGTTTCTTTATAACTTCCATAATTTCATTCTCAGATGTGGGGTAGAGGTAAAACGATTTCTCACTCATAGTTCGTTCATTACTTGGTGCACTTTGATCTTCTTTTGCTGTCATACACATCTGATTTATATTCGCAACATTTATGAAAAAGCTATTTAGGATGTTCGCCACTTCTTCAGGGTCTTCAACTAGTTCACCATTATTATTCATAACATTAATGCCTTTTTTATTATTTGGCAATGCTCCAAATCTGGTTTCATTAACTACATTCCATATAGTTTTAGATTTATTGTCTGACTTATCAATTCTATCTTTAATTTGAGTGGATTTTGCTTGTCGGATGAGAAATCTGTATCTTTTCTTAATCTTAAATAATATTGGCGAAGGAAGTGGTCTGAACTAAGGTCTTTAATCTTAATGTACATATTAAATACTTCGTCTTTAGTGGCCAAAATGTCATTGCTTAGAATTATGCTTTTCCCTCGGCATTCCTTAACTTTTGTTATCTTTTTCGGAAAAGCAATCTCAAAGTTATATTTTACGTTGTCATAAAATGCATTGAATTGATCATCGAAATCATTTTGAGTGTACATATCACTCCACTTTTCTTTAATTAACATGTGTCTAAATGTACGCACATTTGCCACAGAGAATTTTCTGATCAGTACATTCTTGGCTTTAGAAGGCTTTGCCGTTGATATTAATGGTATGTTTGCTGTGATAGCATGATGGTCAGACAGAGCAGATATCACAACAGAAGTCTCAGTGTTAGAATCATCGGTGAAAATGTGGTCTATAAGTGTTTTAGAGCCCAAACATTCTCTAGTATGTGATCTTACTACGTTATGAAGTCCAAAAGAGGACATTAAGTTCACAAACTTAAAAGCATTCACAGAATCTCTGGAAAGGTCTATATTAAAGTCTCCCATGATTATTGTTTTGCGGTACTTCTTAATGTATTTATCTAGACAGCTTGACATGAGATCAAAAAACAAATCAAGTTCCGAAGAGGGGGGCCTGTAACCTGCTATTAGAAGCATCTTAGAGTTTTCCTCTACAAGCAGAGAGGTTCCAACCAGTTCACAATGGCCTTCGACACAAAATTTGCTTAGGTCCAGGGCATGATGTTTAACATCTTTAGTGCACCAAATGCCCACTCCACCCTTATCCATTCCCATTCTACAGAATGCTGCTATGCTTGAGTAACCTGTTATATGAGTGTGCTGTAGTTGGTAGTCTTTTAGCGAGTGTTCAGAAACACAGATTACGTCCGGCATTTCGGAATCTATAAATAGTTGGAATGGTTCAATCTTGGAAGTTAACCCTCTAATATTCTGATGAGCTAGTTTTAGCTTTGATTTGCGTTCCACACCCCGCCAGCAATGCTCGCCCAAGGGGTGCTGTGGGGAACTCCTTAAAAAAGACTTATTGTAAAAAAACTCTAGTAGAGTGATGAGAATTAGAACATTTAACTGAAGTATTGAAAGCTCTCCGATTTTTTTTGTACTTTGGGAGTATCATCACTCTGGTTAAGGAACAAGGTTTTATTTAGAATCAGGTCGGCAAGTTTATACTTCCCTCTAGCATTTAAATGTAACCCATGCCGCGTGTAACAATCACGTGTCAATGAGTCAAGGGAAACAAATTCAATGTTGTTACTCAAAGAAGTTCGTTGTTAGATTTCCTGATTCACTTTAAGAACAGCTTGGTCAAGAAAAGGGGCATCAAATCTACGCGGCAATCCAACAACAATAACCCTCGGAGAAGGAACCCCCCTCATGAGATTGTCCAGCCCCGAGAGAATGCCACTACAGCTTCCGGTTACATTATCGTTAGTGCCACCAATTACAATTATACAATCAGAGCTAGTCATGTTTTTGGCCTCAACTAACACTCCCTCTACAACCTGGTTGAGTCTAGCATTAGGTTTAACACTACCAAACAGAGTATGCGATAAATGCAGTTTGTTTGTAAGCAGTTCACTTAAAGATCTGCCATGACTGTCCGAAAAAATCTTAATTTGTGATTTTTTATTCGTGGTGTTATTCATAGTGTTTTGTGTAGTGATATTAACGGAAGGCGCTGTTTTTTGCAGACTACAGTCCATAAATGAACCAACATCAGAACTAGGATTACAACTAACATTATTAGCAAGACTTTCTTTTGTTTGAACAGGGTTTTTTATTTGTTTCAATGTACTAGATCGTTGTTTGTTCTGTACTTGAGATTGCTTTGCATTCCCAATTGTCACTAGTGAGTGTTCCTCATTAGTGGGTAAAGCTGACAAAACTGAGAACCTATTTCCAGTTGTTACTAAAGGTTTGTCAGAAACATCTGACTTAGTGTTACGCTTGGAGGATTGCTTAACTACTTTCCATCCACCAGATACAACTTTTAACTTAACTTTACCAACAGGGGTGCAAGACTTTTCCTTTTGACTGGCGGTTACATTATTTTTAACAGTGTTGTTACAACTAATTGTTGGACAAACTAACTAGACCTTCTATTATACCGTATAATGCTACTATCAGAGTGCACTTTTTTAGTAGATGCAGCGTACTTGCTTCTTCTTTCCAACCATGGTCTCACTCACAATTTTCTAATTTTATTATTTTCCTATACTAATAAGAATAAGAATGTATTTATTCCACAAATTTTAACATAAACAAAATACATGTATTTCTCTAGGAATTACTGTCATCCGTTTCCTGATAAGTGATGACAGCTCAGATTATATCAACTTTATAATAACATTGAACAGTCAGTAAAAAAAAAAAAAAAAAAAAAAAAAAAAAAAAAAAAAAAATATATATAATAATAAGCGGCTCGGCTTGCTGCAGTGTGCTGATCGAAACATTCCTTTTTTTATAGTAACAATTACTGATTAGTTATTATTATATATCTTGAGAAAATAAAAATTCACTATATTACTAATAAAATTATACTCTTTGAATGTTTGGAAAGTTTTTGCTCTTCTAGACTATGCTAAAATAATAATAAAAACTAACATTTCCTTAAAACCAAAATTACAACAAAATTTATTAAGAGACAATATACATACATATATTTACATATACATACATACACACATTATTAATTAACTTCTTAGTAATTATGTAACAACAATAACTCCAGTACAGCTTCAGAGGACATTTTTAACTGACTACTAATCACTATCCAACTACTCGTATATTACACAAGCTACTTTACTATCTAGCTAGTGAACTAGTAGGATAGTAGCGAGTAAAGTTGATAGGGTCTCAACTTATTGAAAAACTTATAAAAAAAGATAAGTGAAAAATAACTGAAGTAAAACTTTATTTGATTCAAGATGTAAACAACTTACTACAATTAAAAAAAAACAACATATGTTCTTTAAAAAAATATTAACAAACTCTTAAGTTCTTTTCAACATGCCCTCAAACCTGAGAGTTCAAGTAAATCCTTTAATCGACTACCAACAAGTCCCTTTGTTTAAAAAATCAGCTAACTGAAGTTTGCCTGGTACATGTTCAACCTTGTAAACACCCTTCTCATGGTTCTCTCTCACAAAGTGATATCTTACACTTATGTGTTTTGTTCTTCCGCGCATGACAGGATTCTGAGTCAATTTTACAGCACCAGCATTGTCAATGTACAAGTTAGCTTCAACTGAAGAACCTTTTACTTCTTCCAACAAACTTTTCAGCCAAACAATCTGCTTCGCTGCTTCACTGGCCGCTACATATTCAGCCTCTGTTGTGGATAGAGAAATGCAATTTTGTTTCTTTGAGAACCAACTTATTGCTCCTACAGCAAACATACATATACAGCCTGACCGAGATTTTTTACTTTCCTGGTCACCTGCATAATCTGCATCACTAAAACAATTAAGAATCTGATCTCCCTTCTTATATTGTAAGACATAGTCCTTTGTATCTTGCAGATATCTGAAAATCCGATTAACCTGAGACCAATTCTTGATACTTGGGCTATTCACATGTTGAGCAACCATGCTAACAGCATAGCAAATATCTGGGCGGGTATTTGTCAAGTAAATTAGACTGCCAATAGCTTCTTGATATGGCACACCAGCTGCTAAAGACTTTTCTTCTTTGTCACATTCAAACTTGTCAACAGGTGTTGACACTGGATTACAGTTGGCCATCCGATACTTTTCTAAAACTTGATCAATGTATGCCCTCTGGCTAAGTGTGATCGAATCTTTGCTCTTTTTGAACTCAACTCCTAAATACACTTCAGGATCTGTTACCTTGATTTTAAAATCACATTTCAGGTTTTGAACAAATTCATCAACTTGTTTTTCATCAGTTCCACAGATAAGTCCATCATCCACATAGATAACAACAAACATCTTTTCATTGTTAACTTCTCGAATGAACAGACAAGGATCTGTCGTACTAGCTCTAAAACCTTGAGATTTCATAAAGTTAGATAACCGTTTGTTCCAGCATTTAGGACTCTGCTTCAACCCATACAAACTACGGTTTAATTTCCACACTTTACCTGAGCCATCATCATAGCCTTCTGGTTGATTAACATATCAACCATTAAAAATCAATGATCATGATTCTTTCTTTGAAGCTATGACTGAGTGCCTTGACAATATTACGAGACCCTCTTCTCGCTTGATAATAGTTGGCGACTTCAATATAGACCTGAAAAATTATGATCTTAAAAAGCAAAAGTTTTTAAACGTATTGTCTAGCTTTGGGATGAAACCTACAGTTAGTTCATACACAAGAGAATTTAAAGGGTCAAAGTCCCTCATTGACAATGTTTGTACTGATCTTCACCAAGACTCTTACTCTTGTAGTGTTGTGATATCTGCCTTGTCTGATCATCATGCTCAAGTTTTTAGAGTCAAGGCAGCTCCTCTGGTCGTGACAGGTTTGCCTGAATTTACCACAAAACGCCTGATAAATAATGAAAACATTAATTATTTCAAACATTTACTTAAAAGTGAGTCGTGGAACTAGGTATTTTTATCTTCAGACATCAACTCAATGGGGTAAAACTTTTTTAATTCACTTTCTTTCTGCTTTAACACAGCTTTTCCTATTAAAAAAGTGAGAATAAAAATATCCAAAGACCAACACCGGATTCAACTGAGCACTAACTCGATAGCATTACTTCAGGAGGTCAAACGCCTTTATTATCTCAGCAAAGATCTAGAGTTTGGCAGTCCATTGCGGATTGAGTATCGGCGACTAAAGGCCATGTCTAGAATCCGTATAAGGGAGGAAAAGTCTCGGATGGTGTCCAATAAGATTAAAAATGCAAGTAATGTTGCAAGGGTGGCATGGGAGGTTGTTGGTGACAACATACAACGACCCCAGAAATCCAATCCTCACAACTATTCTGTTCGAGATTCTGCAAATGTCCTGATCCAGAATCCTCATAAAGTGGCAAACCTATTCAACTCTTACTTTGTAAATGTTTCTGATTGTGGTAGCGGGAATGTATCTTCTCGGTGTTCGAACTCCAGTTCAAATCCTATGGGAAAACTTGCAAAATCTTTCTTTCTAGCTCCAGTAACAAGAGAGGAGGTGACCAGTATTATAAAAAACCTGAAATCGAAGACATATTCAGGTCCGGACGGCATTTCATCGAGGATTCTCAAAGTTAGTCAAGAGTTTTTGATCGATCCTTTTGTTTATCTAATAAATCAATCATTTTCACAGGGAGAGTTTCCTGAAGCCATTAAATATTCTATTGTCCAGCCAGTGCATAAAAGGAGTTCTAAGGAAATTATTGACAACTTTAGACCAATAACTCTTACTTCAACGTTTTCTAAAGTAATAGAGAAAGCAGTTTTTACTAGACTAATGACTTGTCTTGAAGATAGTAAAATCATTTTCCGACATCAATATGGTTACATAAAAGATAAAAGTACAGTCAATGCCATATTTCATTTAACCAATCAAATAGTTTCTGCTCTTGATGAGAAATGCTTTGCAGCTAGTGCCTTTATTGATCTAAGCAAAGCATTCGATTTGGTAAACCATGGACTTCTATTACAAAAGCTTCAAAATATGGGCATTCGAGGCATTCCCTTGGATTGGTTTCGGTCTTATCTGAGTGGGCGGCGTCAGGTTGTAAAGATTCCTTACATAGATACCACAAACACTCTTCAATTCTGCTTCTCTGAGCAGGAGTCAGTCCTGACGGGTGTTCCGCAGGGCTCGGTTCTCGGACCCTTGCTTTTCTTATTGTTCATCAATGATGTTGGAAGAGATCTTAGCCTTGCGGATGTTTGTCTGTTTGCAGATGACACCACTGTGACCGTCACGGGACCTTGTAGAAAATCAGTTGAACAAAACCTTTTTCAAGAAGTAAATAATTTAATACAGTGGTGTCACAATAACTATCTTAAAGTTAACACTGAAAAAACAACACTTCTAGACTTTTCAATTCGTAATAGGGATGATGTGGGTATGTCTTGTATTTTCGGTGAGACCATGGTATTTTCATCTGAAAGGGTTCAATTTCTAGGTGTAGAGATTGACGAAAATTTAAAATTCCATGGCCACATTAAGAAAACTGCTAAGTCTATAAGTGGTGGATTGTTTATCTTGAGAAAGCTATCTCGGTTCACAGATATAAATCTCCTTTTAACAGTTTATTATGGTGTTATATATCCGCATTTGATGTATGGTGTTTCTATTTGGGGTGCTCAGTCATCCAAAACTGAATACATTTTCAGACTTCAAAAACGTGCCATTAGAATCATATTCAAGCTTGGTAAAACAGAATCATGCAAAAATATATTTAAAAAGTACAAAATACTAACCTTCTTTGCAATATACATGTTAGAAACCTTATTGTTCGTAAAGAAAAATCGAAACCTTTTTATAACAGAACCACATCCTAATCATTATCACCTCCGATCACGCTCTAACCTATCAGTTCCGAAACACAGAACCACCTTTTCAGAAAGCCACCTACTTCATAAGGAATCTGGCTGTATAACATGTTACCTGATTGCTTTAAACGAAATCTGGACTACCGTAGTATTAAGCACAAATTGAAGGCTGTCTTTGTTGATCTTGCACCCTACAAGGTGGAAAACTTTAAAAAAATGTTATGACATGTTTATATTTAGAAGTAAATTTAGTTTTAGTTATGACTAGTGCTTATGTACCCATGTATCTTGTGGCACAATAAAGAATTGAATTGAATTGAATATATCTCTTCATCTAACTTAGAGTACAATAAAGCTGTCTTCACGTCAAATTGTTTTAAGTACATATTTTCTTGAGCAGCCATATTCAATACTGTCCTTATAGTATCAAATCTTGCAAACTGATCTGTTCCCATAAACTATTTTAGAAGTGGGGCTTACTGAAAACACCTTCTATGGTGCAACTTCAAGATCATAAGTGTTTTTCTGTGGGTTTTCACGGGGATCTTGACTTCATAACAAATTCAGGATGAGTACCATCTTTTGGCCCAATATTCAATAGCAGGAAGAAAACAGAGATCAGGTTCAGAGGAGAAGAGCAAGTCCCCGATAAAAATACTTAGGTTATAATTTTAGGAGATTGAAATAAAATAGTCTCATCAACAGCATCACAGTAATAGGCTTTAGCAGTCTGTTTAAGAGGCTTGTAAACTCCTCCCAAAAGAAAGAAACGGAGATATTAGAGATGAACATTAATATACAATTTCAGTGCCGAGTAACATTGTTTGAACTTCACTAGTATTAAGGGATGATTTATGATTTAGTAGCTATGACACCACCTCTATTGATTTTGTTACTAGCGTAGTGAGACTGTGAGACCTGTACCTGCAAAAACATTGTATTAAAATAATCCAAGCTCAGATTTACAAACGCCTACAGTGAAATCGGTTTAAGTAAGAATTAATATGTCATAAACAGAAGAGAAATATCCATCCTAAGAGCTCAAAATTTAGTCTGAAGACCTTTAAAGTTCTTGTAATAACCTTTTTGACTCTATAAGATACAAAGTTGATGTATTTTATAGTGAACCCACCATCACCATTATCAGTTTTTGACCCAAGCTCATGTCTCAAATAATTTATGTGCCTCTGATTGTATGAAAGAGGGTAAATTATACGAGCGAATAATAAATAAATTAAGTGAGAGGGTAATTTTTAAAATTGCAGTTGGTCACTTGCTCTATATCTATCTAACATCATTGCCAGCCGGCCCGGCAGCCAACGAAAAGTCGATTTTATTTAAATATTGTTTTGTTATTGAATTCCATAGTAAAGGGATTAATTGTATCATTATTCATTTTCGTCTAGTCTGTGTGTTCACGTTTCAGTTTCACAATAATAACTACAGTCTATGGTTTTCATTAAAATGAGCTAGGCTAAGGCTAGTTGTTCCGTACTTTATTTTAAAATGGTGAATGTTATGAAAGGGATTCTTGTTGAATGGTAAGTTAGGTTAGACCTAATTTCAATTTGTTTTAACCCTATATACACCATGTATATTACCTTAAAACGCTACGCGATTTTGATGGTTTCGTAAGGGTTTTTTTTTAAATCATAAAAATTTATTCCCATCCCCTAAATATAGAGTGCTGCATATCATTTTGTTCACAAAGATACAAATAATTAGAAGGAATATAAATTAGCACTTACCAATGAAGTTGGTGCATGTAGTATCTTCGGAAAAGTTGAAAAGTTAATTTTTCAAACAAATCTTCTAAGTTTGAACACATAAGTCAACCACCAATAATGTAGCACAATTTTCACTAGTGTACAAAAGTTGCAGAATCTTAACAGGAATAAAAATATATATACACAATAGTAGATAAAGCAAAGGTTAAAATTGAAAAATGTCAAAAAAAAGGAACTATATACACAAATTTTTGGGGGTCATTTTTATACTGCCTCATTGTCAGAATCATTTTCATGTCTCCTTTTCCTACCTGATGAGTTTGGCCTATAAAAATTCTGCAATTTGTGGTAGCAGTGTGAGTGTACACCACAATTACACCCAGCACACCAAAAATGGCTTCTGGATTTTTTTTGAAGGTCTGAGCACACTGAACATAGCCGCATTTTTTGCCCAGGCAAACGCACAAGACTGTGGCCAGTGTCACCTGTAGGTCCAGGTTGAACATTAGGTACTTCATCAACCATATCTTCAACTATTCTTTCATAAAAATCTTGTCTTTTCATGGGATTATCTGTGTTCAAACTGTATAAGATGTATGCATTGAAAAGTGTCATGTCCAGAAGATTGAAAAAAATTTTTTTCCAGTAGCGCTTGGTAGATCTGCTACAGGTGAGGTGATATATAGATTTATCTTTATCTATACATGTAATGTTCAAAACTGTATGCAATATGTGTGAAACAAATGCGTAATAACCGCGCTAATAAATAAATGTAAGTGCACGCGAAATGTGTCTCGATCGAGACGATGGCGCTTGAGCAACACAATAATGCATCTCGATCGAGACGCGTGGAGAGTTAACTGATAAAGCTATGTCCGGTAGGCATACATCTTTTTGATAGGCCCCAGCAAGAATATTAATGTATTCACTGCTAAAATGTATGCCATAAACCCTGCCATCTTGATTGTTTTGATTGTATTAATGTACTATAATTATGTTAATGATTGTATAAGATTTGTAAAAATGGTGGAACCGTTGAACCAATAAATAAATAAATAACTTTTAAATTTCTACTTAGTTTTGTGAATAAATAGTCCTTTCTGGGCTAAGTTGAACTCAGATAGTAACAATAACTACACTTGTTCATCTACACTCATTCAAAATCCATATTCGCCCATATCTTGATGATTAGCATTTTAAGAATAAATAATAATAAATAAATAAAAGAAATAGGCCTAATGAAAATTAATGGAAACAGGGGAAAATATGCAGTTACTTACCCCAATTTACAAAATATTTTCTCTACATGAATGAAATTAGCTAGATATTCAACTAAAATACATTATTTCTATAGAAACGGTGTTTTGCAATAAACTAGGTAGCCTACAGTAACTCAAAATTATAAATAGAGGTTTCCTTCATAGGTCTGCTTTTTTAAATTATATTTCTTCATTGTTACTTATTGCGTTGCTTGAACTGGAAAGAAACTAATAACTGGTTTGGTGAAATAAAGCTAAATTTAGACTTTAATACTAATTATATTTGACTTAAAACACATTCTTACAACTTCATTAGCAATATTACATGAACCTGTTTTCTTTCAAAAAATATATTAGAATAGAGATGAACCTAATGTTAATTTACATGTTGGTAAGAGTCTCCCGTTCAACACCTAGAGCCATCGGTCGTCCAATTGTGCGTAGGGCGGGTAGTGTGAGAGATGGAGTAGGGCCTACTTCTTTCACTACAGTTCCCATACAGCGGTAGCAGGTATGATCCAGTATGTAAATTTCACTGTCATCAAACGTTGACCTTAACATATATTTTACAGAAAATCAAGATTTGCTTTAAATTCAGGTGCCTAGCCTCCAAGATGGCCCACCGACTGTCCCTCCGGCTAGAACAATAAGCAAATTTGTTTTTGTGGTTAATAGTTTGTGTTTATAATGATGGCATAATGGCCACTAATCTTAATTCACTATGAAGTAGTTTTAAAATATCATGTTTTAAAGTAATAATTGTAAATGCAAATCACACAAGGGCAACATTTAACCTAACTTATCCCTTATAAAAATTAGAGATCTGTGCCTTATTCGGGTGACTAATTTCTGGAACAGCTGGCTGTCTCTTCAGTGAAATTATATGCGAAATTTTGTGTGTTTAAAATGGTTACGTAACGGCAGCAAACCGCGATTTGCCATTAGTTATTTAAAATGATAATTGCGAACGCAAATCCCTTTAGGGCAACATTTTGTTTTGTTTTCATAATAAAACTTATTGTCATTTAGGCCGTAATTTAAATAAAAACGTTTATTTCCCACCACAATGTATTAGTGTATTTTATATATTCCTGACGTTCTTCTCAGTAGTTAAGGTCAAATATAGGAGTGACAAGGAGTATATTTATTTATTTGCCAACGGCAAGCAGCCAATACATACATATATATTATAAGATGGTATCATGATACAAACATTACACTACCTATAATAGACCTAATAAAAAGAATAGAATATAACAATGCAAACAAGAACAAAGAGAAAAATTCAACAACCAATTAAAAGATAACAATGTTACTGACCGGAGATGAAACATACAAGAGGCATTTAGTTAACGAAAAGCTAATACTTAGTGATAATATGGTAATGATCAAATTAAATTTAGAGTTACCAAAACAAAAGAAAATTAATTAGACTAAAATAACAACAGATAAACAAATTAGAACATGACAACAACTAAAATGATACATGACAAACTCTATCACTTTAGTATAAAAGAATAAATATATACAATGCAAAACAGTAACAAGAGAAAAGCTCAACAACAAATAAGAGGATAATAATATTACTAAAGGTAAATCAAAACTTACAACAAGCTTTAATTAGCACAAAGGCTAATACGATGATTCATATGGTAGTGATCAAACTTAATTCAGAACCACCAAAAACAAAAGTAATTAAATTACATTACAATAACAATAGATAAACAATTTGTAGAATATACAACAACTAAAAACTAAAATGATACATAAAAAACTTCATGCCTTAATAATAAAAAACAACATAACAATCATAAATGTAACTCTCAGTATCTGAATTAAATAATGAATCTATAAATTTCAATTTAGAACAGTGGATGCGCGACTTTGAAAAGCACAAGGCTATTGCAGAAGATATCACACTCGGCTATTGCAGAAGATGCAACGTGGTTTCCGAGCCTGACAAATCTAGCCAACGGACCGTAGTAGTCGAAGTTAGTACAATGATGCCTACGACTCAGAATATCATAATTTCTGGTGCTTGTTGGGACTCTAAAGTCCAGTTCGGCTAGAAGATCAGGACATTGCACTTGGCCGTGAATAATCTTCACAAGAAAGTACACGTCAGCGATGTCAACGGAGAGCAAGAGGTGGGTGAAGGTGGGTGAAATATCTACAAGTACCTCCAGATATTTTATAATATAATAATAATATAATATATAACAGTCAAGGTTGAGTGGAAGAGAGGACTTCATAGTCCTTACTCCGCCTTTAAATAAAGACATTCATTCATTCATCCAGATAGTCATAGGTCAGTCATACTCCAACCAGACGAATGAAGCGTCTGGTTGGAGTACGATGAGGAAAGGTATAGAAGGAAGATGAGGAAAGTGCATTTAAAGTTTACTTATTAATGAAAGAAAGCTAATAGAAAAGTTTTGCATGCAAGTAAGTGCAACAAATCTTATAGAAATATGATTTAGCTCCAAAAAATACAATGAATTTATGTTAATGTTGTAAAATACATAAATATCTTCAAGATATAGGCTAGTATTAATTAAATAAACATTCAGTGACTCTGCACTATTACTTAGTCAACTTCAAATCTTTTCATACTTTGATAATGCATTTTTGGAATGCTATATACCAATATTTAGTAAAAATTATGTGCTGGAAACTTAGAGTTAGTATCATTAGTGATACATCAGTATATACCAAGGCCGCCCATATACATCGTGCAGTTACGGTTAGATTAGGTTATCATAGCCTATTGTAGAATATGTTTTTACAAATTCTGCCGACTAAAAAGCGGTTTGCGACAGTCAAAATACGTTATTACAGGTTCTTTCTACAATATAATAACCTAACCATAACTGCTGCGGCACGATGTCTCCGAAATGTCAGTGATAGTGTGTGTGTGGACTTATAACCTTGGCTTATCAGTAAGCTGAAAATCAGACTAATTATACATGGTTCAGATTCCATGTAAAGCTGTAGGTCCCTTTTTTTTCTTTTCATTCTATCTACGCCAGAGGCATTTTACTTTGTGTACATATACGTTGTTAAGGGACAACAGTCCAAACCCATCAGCAAATTTCTAAGTGGACCTCCCGGGATTTGAACCCGAGGTCCTTAGTTGCTCTTGCTATTGGGCTATTACTAATAATCTCTTTCTGAGGAACAATCAACCTTAGTAACAATGACTAATCTCGTTCATCACACTCATTCGCCCCTCATATTTACCCATTTGTAAGATAGGCATCTTACAAATTAATAATGAATTGGGGGGCAGTCCACCCAGGACGAGGCCTTTCCATTGCACTACGGTCGGGCTGACTCCTGCGAATGCCCCAAATGTGGGTATCTCGGGCGCGTATTTTTGTTCCATACTAGAATGGTTTGCCAGTATTGGTAGTATGTTTGCCAGGCCCTTTTTTTACATATTACCTTTAGGATAAGGACACAAAAAAGTCAAGGACAAACTAGTCTTGAGATGAATGTCCTAGCTATTGGATTCAGAACCCTATTTTTTATGAGGTAGGTACAACACCCATTAGTTGAAATTTATAAGTCAGATTTAACTGTCAAAGAGTCCTATGAATTTTTATCTTTCATCTATTTTGTAATTAGTACTCACAATTTCAATAATCACACTTCTTCACACTTGAAGATACACTACATAATGATGCAGTCGTAAAGCGTCTGTTTTCTCTGACTTTTTTCATCAACATTTTGCACCAAGTCATCAGTAATGAGTGAAGGTTTCCGACTTCGTATAATAATTGGGTATACTCTTAAGGTGTTTTGATGGTCAAACTAATAAATAGGCCTTTTTGTGCCATTTGGAAACGCGTTAGGAATTCCCAATATGCACGAGGGCAGTCACCAGATTCAATATGCAAAAAATATAACTTGGTAATACTGTCACATCTCTGACATTTATTTATTTATTTTTTTTTTATTTATATATGAGACGCCGACACAACGATGTTGGTATTTTAAGGCGAATATGAATGGTTAGATGAGTGTGGATGAGTGTAGTCTTGTTACTATCTGAGTTCGACTGTTCCTCAGAAAGGGCAATTTATTAATAGCCCAACAGCCAGGGCTTTTTTCCAATTCAATTCAAATATTCTTCATTTGAAGTTTGCATAGTATACCAAGAATAGTGTCATATGTTATTATGATAATATAAATTTTACCTTAAAAACTATTAAACCTTATTAAACTATATTATTAAACTATTAAACCTTAGAACTAGAATATGTTCTTCTAAAGGTCTACAATTTTGTAATACTGTATAACAATGTTATGTTTTTCAAAATTACAACATTACAACATTATTAATATCCACAATTATACTATTATTTAGCTGTCTCAAATCAAAATCAAAATTCATTATTGTTCTGAACATTTACAAAAATGCATGAACATTGTCAATAAATCCTATAAATACATACGTACAAGCCACAAAAAGTCTTAAGATATATTATAAACTATAATATATACAATAATTTGAGCATTAAACACATATTACAATATATCTAATTATTGAAACAAATTTTAAAATAATGTATCTAACCTAATTTTAAGACACTACTTTATGTTGCAACAAAATGAAAGTAACTAAAGGGCACTCACATTTCTAACTAAAAATACCCATATACACAAAAATTAAATTAATTGTCATTATACATATTGTATTTCTATACCTAAATATGAATATCACAAGTGTAAATCATAAGGGCATTTCTGAATTAAGAATTCTTTAAGATTAGCTTTGAATGTATTACCCTCCATATTTTTCAATAGTGTAGGTAACTTATTATAAAAAATCGAACCTTGAACATAAGGGCTTTTGCTAGTAACAGCCAATCTTCTAGTAATTCTAAACATATCTGACCTATTTCTAGTGTGATAATTGTGTACATTCTCATTTCTTAAAGTAAATTTATTGTCATTTTTAACTAATAAAACTACTTGAAAAATATACATTACATATATTGTTAAAATCTTGTGTGATATAAAAAGTTCCCTGCATGATTGTCTTCTGTTAACCTTACAAAGAATTCGGATGGCTCTCTTTTGAAGTATGAATACCCTTTGAATGTATGTTGTATTTAAGTGCTACCCCAAATAGATAGTCCATAGGATAAGTAAGGGCAAACAGTACCAAAATATACTGTGCGGAGCATCTCAAATGGCAAGTAATAAGCAAGTCTCCTCAATAAATAAATGTTTGAAGATAATTTGCTGCATACATAATCAATGTGTTGTTTAAAAGAAAACTTGCTATCAAAAAATAAACCCAGGAACTTACAAGAATTAGAGCTTTCTGAAGACAATTCATTGTTTTCTATTGATAGATTAACCCCTAGTTGATTGAAATGCAACATTTCTGTTTTATCTACATTTAATTTTAAGTTATTCTCTCCGAAATATTTTAATGCAATTTCAACAAATGATTCAATACTATTTTCTAAACTATTTAAATTGCTAGACCATAATAAACTAGATGTATCATCTGCGTACATGCTAACAAAATACCAATCTAAACACGGAAAACTATTTACATAACAAATAAATAAAAAAGGTCCCAAAATTGAGCCCTGTGGAACACCTAGATGTTAATTTTTCTATAAGAGGATCTAATCATTCTAAACAAACATCCTTCTTCTCCTTTTACTTCAGTACACTGTTCTCTATCACTTAAAAAGGAAGTAATAATATCAAGCAATTTACCAGTGATCCCATAATTATTCAATTTAGTTAAAAGAAGGCTGTGATGAACTCTAACAAATGCCTTTGAAAGATCCAGATATACACCAGCTACTTTAAATCCTTGATCTAATTTGTTTAAGGCAGTGTGATAAAATTCAGTTGCAGCTGATATTGTACTTCTCCCTTTTCTGAAACCATGTTGAAAGCCCTTTAGAATATTGTTGTCATCAATGTGTTTTGTAAGGCTATTAAGAATAATTTTTTCAATTAGTTTACTAAAGGTAGAAGTTAATGCAACCGGTCTATAATTCTCAATATGTTCAGTAGGTCCTTTTTTATGGATAGGTCTAACTATTGTACGCTTAAGGACTTTTGGAAACACCCCCTCTGTAAGTGTACAATTTACAAAATGGGATAAAATAGGAGCTAGTTCTTCTTTGCATTTCTTTAGCAAGAAAGGTGAGAATCCATCACAACCAGATGACTTCTTACTGTTAAAACTATCAATATACTTAATAATATCACTTATATCTAAACAATCAAAGTTAAATGAACCATCAGTAGGAACTACATCATTAACACTTTGATCCACTGAAGAACATACATCATTTGTTGCCATATCAGCAAAGTAATTATTGAAAATATTGCTTACAAGTAGAGGATTGGATACAGTTACATCTTCATGTACAATAGTTATTTCCTTAACCTTATTTCTTAACCTATTATTATCTCTAAAACTATTAACAAAAGACCAACAACTTTTCGATACATTATCAGAGCTGCAGATTCTTTCTGAAATTTTTTCAGCTTTCAACATTCTTACATTTTTTCTGAAAGATGACTTTACTGTCTATACATGGTATTATAATATTCATTTTTTGTTTCATTATATAAATAGTACATATCCTCCATTTTCTTTTTTAAATCTAAAGTAGGCTTATCTAAGTTAATTTAATTTTAGTGACAATAAAAATTAAATTAGTGACATATGATACAACACAATTTTAGAATGTTTTGATGGTATGAATATTATAAAAAGTAATATGAAAGAGCATATTATGTCCAGGGCGGTTGATATTGAGACCCATCCCCCCCACCAAAGCTGGAAAGCGTGCCAACTGGGGGATGGCTCAAAACAAATCGAGCGACGGGATCACGGGTGGCAGTTGGAGGGTCAAAAATAAAACTCGGCAGCTGAGCAAAACTGATTTTATTTGCCAAATAAACATTAACTGGCTGGCCTAGGGCCACAATAGAAACAGGCAGAAGGCCACAATATAAAATCTGCAATTAAATAAATAACAATAAACACAAAATTTAACAATATAACGACAAAAGCTACCAAAACACTTAACGCTACAAATACCAAAACTACAATTAACAAACTGTTTGGCCTATCTGCAGTTTTGGCCTGAGACACCCAAAACGTAAGACAAATTATTAACAATTTAAAAAATGACCATTAAGAAACAAATTTAGATAACCCCAAAATAAAAGTGAAAATTTAGAAAACTTCTGGAAACAAAAATTTTGGTATCATCAATTAAGCCGGCAATTTGGCCCACATCCCTTGATTCCACCGAGGCCCGGGAGTAAGCCGGAATCCCGGGGCAGCTCCGAATTAAGTTAACTAAAAGCACCATAATCCCCTTTTGGTGAGTTTAAAAATTAAACAATTTAAAAGAAAATATAACACGGTACCGTTCGAGTAAAAATTCACTTCCAAACACCCCTAATACACGTAACCCAAAAAAATAAATAACAATAACTAGGCCTAAACATATGAATAAATAATAACATGATTTAACAATGGGGACCTAACAAATATAAAAATCTAAACAAATGTAACAACCAAATAAACTAATTAAACTAAATAACAATAAATATAAATAAATAAATATTAACATCAACAAAATCTTTGTGTATTTTAAAAAGGTTTTTCTCTTTAATAAAAAATATATAAGTCCCCAATGGCTGTGGTATAAAATCACTGTCCAAGTTTAGCAGTTTAGGCCTAGGCCACATAAAGTTCCACCAACATGTTTTTTTCTTCTTTCTTCTTTTTATATCAGCAACCCCCAAAATACTATACATAACCCCTAATACATGACATGGCAAAACAAAACAGGAACAGACAAAATTGTACAGGATTGGAGCACCCTAGAAAATAAAAGGCCTATTTTTAGGCTATGACTAATTACGTTGGAAACTCAGATTTAAGACAAATTACAAATTAACAAATTATAAAAGAATTAATTACGTATATGGAACAAAAAAATGACAAACTGAATACTAGGCTATGGATACATGAGCAAAAGGTTATAACATGAAAATCAAAGTGTACAGCTAGGCTAGGTTATTGGCAAAGAACAAAAAAAATATGGTAAATCGGTAACTCCAACTAAAAAAGGTTAAATAAACACTATACAGAATTACAATTGAAAATAAAGGCAGATATAAAAAAGCATTAACGGTAATTAACGGTAAAAAGTAACATGGAAGCACATGGCTTTAACCTAGTCTGAGAAACATCTAGACAAAGAATATAAATTAGACAAAACCCTGAAAACACCAGTAAGCCCGTTGAATATTATTTAAACAAAAGTATTTTCACCAAAAGGGTGATTAGATATTAAAACATACAAAATGAACACTTACGTTTTAGGTGATTTAGCCTCGCATCTTGTGACTAACGGCTGCTGCAAACCAACTCGAACTACTAGAACAAACTAGACGGCCAACCTGACAACCCGAGCTGGAACACGGAACGAAACTGATCTAAACCAACGGCCACCAACTACGCGAAACGCAAGGCAAAAGCGAATCTCAGGCAGCCTGGCAGACAACGACGAAAAAAAACGAAAATGTACCGGTCAAAGACCCGGTACAACCTCCCTCTGCAAAACCTCAACACCCAGGCAGGGGAGAAAACTCGGTACCTCAGGGAACCCAACAGAAGACGAAGAAGACCTCCGAAGAGTGGTGCTCCTAGGACGTCCAAGAGAAACTAAGAGGGGAAACCCCTCGAACAGGGAGCAAACTACCCTGACTGTCGGGCCCGACAAGACAAAAAGAGAGAAAGAAGACTCTCTCAGAACAGCCACCTAGGGCGCAGAGGTGATCAATCTCTTTGCCCCAAGAAACCCCCAGGAACACCAACTCCTGGACCAACCGTTCCCCGGAAAGCCTTAAGCTGGGACACATGGGCTTTCCTAAACACCCTGCCTGACTGGGGATCAACCAGCAGAGCAGTCACCGGTGACAAAAACCTGTCGATGCGGTGGGGACCAGACCACCGATAGCACAACTTTGCAGCTCTTCGTTCCGCGGCCGAACTGACCGGGCGAGCCTGACAAAGAACTAGATCTCCAACCTGAAAAGGCTTAGGAGTACGACCCTTATCATACCTCCTCCTTACTCTCTCTCTAGCACGTAGCAGGTTGCGCCGAGCAGCCCGCCACGTGGACACTACGTCAGTGGCACCTGGCGTAGGTAGAAGATCCTCTAACCTCCACAAGTTGGACAAAGGGTTGTTAGGAGGGTAGCCATGTAGAATCTCGAAGGGAGTGGCATTGTGACTCTCATGCTTGGAAGAATTAAAAGCAAGCTGGAGCCAAGAGAGACTCTCATCCCAGGTGTTCTGCTTCTCAGCATGGAAGGTAATAAGGGCAGACCGAAGATTGCGGTTGAACCGCTCTGCATGAGAAGGCTGTGGGTAATAAGGAGAGGTAGTCACATGCCTGATACCATTGCCAAAACAGAACCTACGAAACTCATGGGAGGTAAACTGGCTACCGTTGTCGGACACAAGAGTGGAAGGCACACCAAAGTGCTGGAAGAGTTGGGACTGGAGAGCACGGATGGTGAGCTTAGCCGTAGCACTCCGAAGTGGGAAAAGCCAAACGAACTTCGAGAAAGCATCCACACAAACAAGTAGGCAGGAGCTACCTGACTTGCTACGGGGAAAAGGACCCACGTAGTCGATGAACACCTTCTCAAAAGGACGCTCGGCCACCTCAGAAGATAACAACTCTAACCTTGCATTCTGACTAGGCTTGCTGAGAGAGCACAGGTGACAAGCCCGCACTCTGCCAGCAACATCCCGGTCCATGCCCTTCCAGATGAAGTACCTACGAATCTTAGCGATGGTCTTATGAATGCCAAGATGACCGCCCACAAGGGAAGAGTGATAATACTGAAAGACCATCGGTACTAGATGACTAGGCAGCACTACACGGGGTTCACCCCTCTGTCGAGGTCGGCAACAGAGTACCCCTTTGGACAGAAAATAGGGAGGGTGGGCACCTCCCTCTTGAAGCTCACCTAAGATGACTGACAGCTCGGGATCTTTCTGCTGATGGGACAGTAGGTCGTCAAAAGCCAGAGGAAAATCCAGAAGAACAGCACCACACTGAGCAACAGCCTCAGTCGGTGGATCACTGGGTTCGTGGTACATGCGGGAAAGAGCATCCGCGATGACATTCTGGGTACCCCTAAGATGTTGGACTCGGAACTTAAAAGCAGAAATTTTGACCACCCAGCGACCAATTTTCCCGAGCTGTCGGGGATGGGCAAGAAGCCAAGACAGTGCCTGATTGTCCGTCTCCAGCAAGAACTCAGCGTGTTCCAAGAAACGCCGAAACTTGTCCGTACCAAAGACAACCGCCAGACACTCTAACTCATAGATGGAAGAAGCTTTCTGTTCCTGGTGAGACAACGTCCTCGAAGCAAAAGCGATGGGCTGCCTGACCCCATCAAACTCCTGAGAAAGAACAGCAGCAATGGCGGAGGAGGAGGCATCAGTCTGAAGAATAAATTCTCTACTAAAATCAGGCATCCGCAGGACAGGAGGTTGCATGATAGCCTCCTTGAGAGCATCAAAGGCAGTCTGCTGAGCTTGGCCCCACACAAAAGGGACACCTTTCTTTCGCAGCTCGTTCAACGGGGCAGCAAGCTCGGCCACGTTAGGGATGAAGCGACGGTAAAAATTCACCATCCCCACAAAACGGGCAATCCCCTTGGCATCTCTGGGAGGAGGAAAATCCCGAATGCCCTGGGTCCTCGCAGGATCTATGCAGACGCCTCGAGAAGAGATAAGATGACCCAGAAAAGAAATCTCAGGACGAGCAAAAGTGACTTTCTCTGGATTGACGGTAAGGCCAGCTGATTTGAGGCGACTAAGAACTTCCTCCAGATGTTGCAGGTGTTCCCCGAAAGTCTCACTGTAGACAAGAAGATCGTCCAGGTAATTGAAAACAAACTTGAACTTCACATCATGGAAGATGGAATCAAGCAGACGAGTAAGAGTCTGGGCACCCACAGCAAGACCCATAGGAACCCTAGTGAACTGGTAAAGATTCCAGGGAACACAGAAGCTAGTCATAGGCCGTGATTCCTTCTTCAATGGAATCTGATGGTAGGCCTGGTTCAAATCGAAAACACTGAAAAACTTAGCCTTACCGAACCAATCAAACGCAGAATGCAAATCAGGCAGAGGTACCGAGTCAATAGCGACCTTAGCGTTGAGCCTCCGATAATCCCTCACAAGCCTAGACTTACCATTAGGCTTGGGCACAAGAAAAGCTGGACTGGCATAAGCAGAACGAGACGGTTCAATCACACCCTTGCTCAGAAGATCTTCGATCATAGCCCTCATAACCTCCATCTTTGGGGGAGCAAGTTTGTACGGATGACTTCTAACTGGCTGAGAATCGGTGAGGTGGATCTCATACTCCAGAAGAGAAGTGACCCCAAGCTCCGGCGTAAGCACATCAGGAAACCGCAAACACAGCCTCCTAATGGCCTCCGCCTGCTCAGGGGGGAGATGACCAACCGGATCCACCTTGGGTTGTTCGGGCTCACAACCCACCTCTCTGACTGCAGGAGGGCAGTCAGAATCACCTACTAGAGGCACCAAAACTCGCCGATTAAACTTGAAAAACATCTGGCGCTTCTGGAGGTCAAGCACCATACCACTCTTAGAAATAAAGTCTGCCCCTAGGATACAAGAAACCGCCAGGTCCTTGGCAACCAGAAAACCCCACCTCCAGGAAAATCCTTCAATTTTAAAATGGAAAAACGCCTTTAGAATTATAGGTAGAGGAGTTTGGTATGCCGTCCAGCAAGTAATAGAAGAAGGCTCGGTGTGCCTGACAAGTCCTAAGGCGTCAAGGGACTCAAAAAGAGAAAGGCTGATGATACTGCATGCCGAACCAGAATCAAGAAGGGCTCGACACACCGTACCACCAAAAGATACAAAAACGCCAGGATACACCGAGGTGACCGCACTAAGTCCCAGGGAAGCCATGCCAGCAAGGCCCGAAAAATCCCCGACACTCCTGCTATGGGCACGTGTCAAAGGCAAATGGCCACGGTCACTCGCAACAACGCGGGGAGCTACTGTGGCGGCAACCCCCCGCGCTGAGCGTTTCCCGCCCCACGACCTCGAGCACGTGGACAGTCACGTCGAATGTGACCAGGTTGGCCACAAGCAAAGCACACAACCGGAGGCCGAGAACCACGACCCTCCACTGGCTGACTCACACCTACAGACATAGCCGGTCGACGGGTGGGGAGAGCACGATGACTCTCAGAATCCCTCCCTTGCTGGTCTGAGAACTGCACGCTGCGCGAAACAATGCACAGCTGATGCAGCTCCCGAAAAGTCGAAGGAACACCAGCAAAAACCAATCGGCACCGTTCTTCAGGAGAAATGCCATCCAGGATGACACGAACGGTGTCAGCTTCAGAAAGGGTGAGGCGCAACGCTTGCCGAGCTTCCTTGACTGAAGATACATAGGCGGCCAGAGACTCGCCCCTACCCTGCGACCGATAAAATCTGTCCATGACCATCCTCTCCCTGAGTCGAATGGGAAGAAACGATGAAAGTAACTCTCGATGGAACGAGTCCACCGAGGCATCACTGGCCAAGACAGAACTCAGCAACTCCCCAACGGGACCTCTACAATAAGGGAAAACCAGACGAAGCAAGTCCCCAGCCTGCATGCCGGGCATCTCACTAAGTCTGAGAAAGGCCACCAGAAACTTAAGAAGCTCCTCAGGATCCATCCCATCGATCACAGGGAGATTCTGGATCATGGGCGTGAGAGGGTTAGGCAGCTTGTGGTAGCTCAGCTGCAGAAGAGCAGGTGAACCCAAAGAAGTAGTAGGAACGGCAGCTGGAGCCGAACCACAAGCAACCTCAACAGAAACGCCTGCAGGCTCAGAAGGAACCTCAGGCACAGTGAGAGCCGGTGTCTCAGCCTGCGGCCTCGACACGTTAGGCGACAGTGCGAAAATAGGCCGCTGACCCAGACCCGTAGGAGTCGTGGACCCGGAGAGTGCCTGAAA
This sequence comes from Stictocephala bisonia, assembly GCA_035578905.1. Taxonomy (NCBI): domain Eukaryota; kingdom Metazoa; phylum Arthropoda; class Insecta; order Hemiptera; family Membracidae; genus Stictocephala; species Stictocephala bisonia. The sequence continues at coordinate 54,278 of JAQJVL010001670.1, read as the reverse complement.
AATCTCATCCAGCCCAGACACACTCTCCAAGATCCACGCCCTATCCGATGGTTCCAACCCCGGTGCCCGGTTGACCAGCCTTAAACGGGCAAGCAGATGCCCCAAACGTGCAAGGCGGCAGGCCCGGTCACGACCCACTGGAGGTTCAAACTGCAAATCCTCTAACACCCCTTCCCAATCTTCCACCTTCCGTTTACAAACAGCCAACTCATCACCAACCTCCAGTAGGTCAGACCAATCCACCGCCGTACCCGCGGACAACTGCTCCCGCAGCAACCTCCGGAGATTCAAAACATCCCCTTCCGGAGTCACACCCCGCGACCTCAATTCGAAAATCAACTCCTCCTTGACCAGGAGCGCAACATTCTGCAGATAGGCCATCTCGCAAAACAAAATTCTCAACAGTACACAAAAAACGACAACTCCAGGGTCCAAGACGAACTAAACCCTCAGCCTACCGAGCCACTGCCGACCACTCCAATCCACCCATGAAACCCATTCAACAAAGTAACCAAGCGGATTGCCTAGGTTTTGTTTTGTTTTTTTTTTTTTTTTTTTTTTTTTTTTTTTTTTTTTTTTTTTTTTTTTTTTTTAATACAAAGTTAAATGACTTATTTGGTTTTTAATTGTTTTTCTTTTTAAATAATTATTTATTTGTTTTTTTTTTTTTTTTTTCTACGTATTACCAAGACACCTTGACGGTAGGTCGGCCAACCATGGCCTACTAACTGGCAAACACCCACCGTCAACAACCAAGAGATTTTTTTTTTTTTTTTTTTTTTTTTTTTTTTTTTTTTTTAAGGCAACCACGCTCTGCTACCAATTGAGACCCATCCCCCCCACCAAAGCTGGAAAGCGTGCCAACTGGGGGATGGCTCAAAACAAATCGAGCGACGGGATCACGGGTGGCAGTTGGAGGGTCAAAAATAAAACTCGGCAGCTGAGCAAAACTGATTTTATTTGCCAAATAAACATTAACTGGCTGGCCTAGGGCCACAATAGAAACAGGCAGAAGGCCACAATATAAAATCTGCAATTAAATAAATAACAATAAACACAAAATTTAACAATATAACGACAAAAGCTACCAAAACACTTAACGCTACAAATACCAAAACTACAATTAACAAACTGTTTGGCCTATCTGCAGTTTTGGCCTGAGACACCCAAAACGTAAGACAAATTATTAACAATTTAAAAAATGACCATTAAGAAACAAATTTAGATAACCCCAAAATAAAAGTGAAAATTTAGAAAACTTCTGGAAACAAAAATTTTGGTATCATCAATTAAGCCGGCAATTTGGCCCACATCCCTTGATTCCACCGAGGCCCGGGAGTAAGCCGGAATCCCGGGGCAGCTCCGAATTAAGTTAACTAAAAGCACCATAATCCCCTTTTGGTGAGTTTAAAAATTAAACAATTTAAAAGAAAATATAACACGGTACCGTTCGAGTAAAAATTCACTTCCAAACACCCCTAATACACGTAACCCAAAAAAATAAATAACAATAACTAGGCCTAAACATATGAATAAATAATAACATGATTTAACAATGGGGACCTAACAAATATAAAAATCTAAACAAATGTAACAACCAAATAAACTAATTAAACTAAATAACAATAAATATAAATAAATAAATATTAACATCAACAAAATCTTTGTGTATTTTAAAAAGGTTTTTCTCTTTAATAAAAAATATATAAGTCCCCAATGGCTGTGGTATAAAATCACTGTCCAAGTTTAGCAGTTTAGGCCTAGGCCACATAAAGTTCCACCAACATGTTTTTTTTCTTCTTTCTTCTTTTTATATCAGCAACCCCCAAAATACTATACATAACCCCTAATACATGACATGGCAAAACAAAACAGGAACAGACAAAATTGTACAGGATTGGAGCACCCTAGAAAATAAAAGGCCTATTTTTAGGCTATGACTAATTACGTTGGAAACTCAGATTTAAGACAAATTACAAATTAACAAATTATAAAAGAATTAATTACGTATATGGAACAAAAAAATGACAAACTGAATACTAGGCTATGGATACATGAGCAAAAGGTTATAACATGAAAATCAAAGTGTACAGCTAGGCTAGGTTATTGGCAAAGAACAAAAAAATATGGTAAATCGGTAACTCCAACTAAAAAAGGTTAAATAAACACTATACAGAATTACAATTGAAAATAAAGGCAGATATAAAAAAGCATTAACGGTAATTAACGGTAAAAAGTAACATGGAAGCACATGGCTTTAACCTAGTCTGAGAAACATCTAGACAAAGAATATAAATTAGACAAAACCCTGAAAACACCAGTAAGCCCGTTGAATATTATTTAAACAAAAGTATTTTCACCAAAAGGGTGATTAGATATTAAAACATACAAAGTGAACACTTACGTTTTAGGTGATTTAGCCTCGCATCTTGTGACTAACGGCTGCTGCAAACCAACTCGAACTACTAGAACAAACTAGACGGCCAACCTGACAACCCGAGCTGGAACACGGAACGAAACTGATCTAAACTAGAGGTGGGTACAAAAACGCCAAACTGTTGAAAAGAACAGTTTGTTGAAAAAAATGAACAAACAGTTTTGACTCAGCCTGAAAAAACTGTTCTTTGTTGTTCACTGCCACTGCACACTGTTGAATGCTCCCCTCCTCTATACGGCGCCTGTTGTTTACAACATATTTGGAAAGAACAGTTGTTGTTTTTGAGCTGGTTCGTTCGCTGGCAGTCGTTTTCCTTGGCCTTCGTTTTCAAACAGTTCAGGACGCTTGTGTTTGTAAGAACAGTTTTCATAATACTAGTGTGAGTGAAACATATAGGATCTACAATTAAAAAACGAACTGTTTGCACTGAAATTTTTGTGGTTTGAAATAAAGTTATTATTTGTTCTGTGTATTTATATATTTATTTGACGTTCTAATAATAAACTAATAAATAATTATTAATCCCTAGTATGGTATCAATGAGTAATTAACATTCCATATTAAAAATTAATAATTAAAAATTGCAATGATTTGGTTTATAGGTGATTGTAAAGAATTGCAAAATTATTCAAATAAGTATACATTTGTATTTAGTAAATATAAAAAATGTTTAATGAATAAATGTTTAAATAAATCGGCCGTTACAAAACGAAGGGTATGTCCTGTTTGTTTACAAATTGACCATCTCTCAAACTTGGAAACTTCATTCCACACTTTGAGAAAAAAACAACCTGTTCTTTTCAACTGTTTCTCCAAACAGTTGTTTATAACTAACAAACAGTTCGTTTTCATTTCGTAAAAACAACAGAAACGCCCACCTCTAATCTAAACCAACGGCCACCAACTACGCGAAACGCAAGGCAAAAGCGAATCTCAGGCAGCCTGGCAGACAACGACGAAAAAAAAACGAAAATGTACCGGTCAAAGACCCGGTACAACATCCATGTTGACAACATACACTTACACTATCACCCTCACATAAAAAAATATACCGTAACTTAAAATGAAGAGTACCAAAATGTTTACACAATACGTTTAGGCAAACAACATTAACATGGTCCACCTTCCAAAACTGCTCATTTTATACTAACTTCGCAAACTCTGCATAATGCAGATTGGGATATGCACTTTCTGCTCACCAAAGGAATATTTTATCTCAGATGGATAAAAAATGGGTTAAGCTATTTTTTACAAACGATAGGCCTACTTGTTATAGTTACGCACTTTCTACTAATTTAATAAAATATGATAACAATGCCTCAAAATTTCTAATATGCAAAAACTACATTGTTTTCTGCATACAAATTACTCCCACTCATATTAAAAAAAAAAATAATCATCGTTTTAGAGGGGTCTTGGCTTGTAAAGTAAGCCTTTGACTTAATTGGGCTCCTAAAAATTAAATTTGTCAAAACTATTGGTTTGAAATAATTTTAATAAAATATGTTTTCTATGTACCGATCACGAAGATATAATTGGTTTTGCTGTAAAATTATTTTGATCCATTAAAAACATCAGATACTTAAACTTAGGCATACTCCGTCATAGCCAAACTTAACAAATGCAGTAATAATTAGGACCTCTAACATGTTTTTACTAACCAAAAAAAATTGTAAATAGGCCAATAATTGGGTATATTTTCATCCAAGAACTTTTGATTCCATTGAAACCACGTTATTAATTTTAAAAATTGTAAAAAAAAAGATTTTACTACATTTGAACTATGTTTAGGCCTATTAAAATTGTTTTTTTTAATTATTCTTAATTTGAGAGCTTTTTTTTACTCTGAATATTAATATATATGTTATATGTTAAAAACAATATAAAATAACAACAATTAATTATGTACAATCACAATTAACAATGTAATCTTAGGTCATGATAATCCGACTATTCGTTTGTGGTAGTTCGATTAAGAAAAAAGACAAATTATCAGGGACCCATCAAAAAGAGAACTATTTATAATTGAATCAGCACCGTATTCGTCATATGTTACAAAAATGAAATTCAGAAGTTATGAAAAATAACACACAGCACCTGAGCATACAAAACTAATGCAAAAATAAACTCTTAAGTATATAAAATAAAATAATCAAGTATACACTCAAATAAAACTTAAGTGTTGTATCAAAATCTACAAACTCAGTAGTCACGCACGTGTGCTCCTGACAACCTGTGGGCTACAGTACTGTATTAAACAAATCTGTTTTACTGACTCATCTCGACATATAAGTGGTGCCAGGCAGGCGGTCGGATTACTGAGGGGGTTGGACATGTGCGACCTCACTGTTTAGAATAATAAAGTACTGTAATATGCCAAGGCTGATCTTACATCTATAACCTACCAATATGCAATAGGTTGGTCATTGCAATTATTTTGTGAGATATGATTGTAAAACTATTTTTGCAATAAATTGTGTTTAGCAGCTGTATGTGTGTTGATAATACCTGAAAAACCAGGGTGCTGGGCACCTTAATAAAATTCGAATCTCCAATTCTATTGAAGGATGTGTTAGGTACAGCTTTAAAGATTGGCTGTGGACACGAACAATATCACACCCCTGTAGGTTTATAAAGCAGGTAGATTAGAAGTTGGAAAATTCATATTGCTAAACGTATGTATATCTTAAGATCAAAATGGTAACACAAATACTGTAAGTAAATGTAAACTACAAAAATAGTTTTTGGTGAAACATAGGTCTTAATGAGAAACAGTCCAAGAAAAGTCGCTAGACCAAACCTCAACGTTGCAATGTCGCTTTGTTTTGCTAGCTCCGGTCATAAGGAAGGTGCACGATGATTTCATGCGCCACTTCACTCTGCCCTGCGTTTGAATATTAATAAATTCATAAAAGCATTTTATGTAACATTCGTTCAGTTTTTGAAATAATGATATTGTGATGTACAATACAAAGTTTTATTAGATTTTGTGGGCCTTCTCAATACTAGAAAAGGTTGTTTTACATTTTCCATAAGAAGGTTTTCGTTAATTAATCAAAATTAATAAAACTCTAGGATTAGTTAGTTAAGAGTTGATAAATAACCTAAAGTTTCAATAAAATCTGACAGGGGTTTAAAGTTAACTAATGCTACAGTAAAAAGTGATAGAAATCAGGTTTTTTTGTTCTATCTTGATTGAAATGAATTTTTAAGAAATAAAAAGTTTCTCTTTCCACTAAAAAATGCTTAAATAAACAAAGGAAACGTTAACGACATTTATGTAGTGTAATTGGTTTCTTTACAACTATGTTTCAAACTCAGACATATAGTTTTTTCTCCGACAGTAGATACTTGATGTTTAAATGTTATTTTGTAATTCAGTTGACATAGAGTAGTAAAATCTTAAAGGTCTTACAAATGAAGGGCGTAGATGAAAACTAAAGTATTTTGAAACGTTTTATTAGAAAATGTAACAAACAAATCAACAGCCTTTAAGCTAACAGTTAGCGTAAGAATACAATATTATAAAAAGTAGTATTATTCTTGATATTAGATATTCAGTCAAGATAATCCAAGTCAGCAGGTATAGCGAAAGACTTGTTTAACTGATCATCTTCAATGTTGAACTTGTTTTTGCACCAAGACTTCAGTGAAAATATATTGTCAGTCCATCTGTTAATTGCTTCTTTTAGTATCTGAAGAAAATGAAACATTCGTTAAATGATGTGTAATTAAAATTACGTACCAGAAGTAGTTTCTTAATTAGCATTTTACATGTTGGAAAAAATGTCAAGTGAATGTCATATAATACAATTTACAAAATATATCAATATTATTGTAACCAATTTTGGTACACCTCATTTACCATTTAATGACCAGAGAGACTCACTTCATATTATATGATGCACTTCCATAACGAGTTGTTAAAAATGGTTCAACAAAATTTATCAATTTTGATTTTTGTATTAATTGTACTTTAATACAGTAATCGTATATCATACTCATTTGTATTTCATTTGATCGTAATATAAAAGTGTCAGCTTGGCTAAACATTCAGAGTAAACATAATATAACTTAATTGCTTATCTAATACAATTCTTCATAGTCAACAGTTGTTCATATACTTCTACCAAAGATGGAAATATTTGTTTACTGGAAATTTTTTGTACCAGACATGACAATTGATATGTCATGAAGCCTATAAGTGAGTGAGGGGACAAAAATTGTATTGGTTTTTGTCAGCTACCACTTATTTATTTAAAATATATTAAAGCTATAATGTATATTTGGAAAAAGGTCCAAAGATCATGTTAATAAAAATATAAAATGATCTTCTGTAACTTAGCTAAATCCAATCTATCTCGCACAATTTAAGACCTGCCTCACTGATTCTATTTATGCTAGCTAATCCTACCTTAACAAAGAGCAGGGGGCACTCTGTAACTGTGTGATCCGTTGTTTGGATAAACTTCCCGCAGTCACTGACTGATCTAGTGTCAATCCTCATTTATATTCCAGTACAGTTGACTCTTAATCCGACAGTTACAGAGAGTAACTTGGTGGAGTGTCGGATTACCAAATATTGCCATAATATCACTGTATAAATTTAGAAAATCAAAATACGACTTTAGGCACTATGTATTAGACATATCATAGGACAAAAAATAATTCATTTATGCTTTAATTTTTTTATATTGACAAATTTATTTTGCATTAAATAATGATTCAGAAAGTTTGTACAGTGCATAGCCAACATACAGTAAAACTTCCGTTAACCGAAATAATTAGGAGGAGTTCGTTTTGGAGAACAAGAATTTCAGTTAAAAATAGCATTGTTTTTATATAAAGAAAATCAAAGTAGGCATTAAAAATACTCTGCGTGAGTGTGAAACGTTTTCTTTATTTAATACAATTTAATGTACATGTATTGAAATAAGGCATACAGTGCTGTGAACATTTTTAAAGTGGTTTTGCAAAAAATTCTTTTTTGGGTTTTTTTTGTAGCTGTTAAGCAGTTACATCCTTTCACCTTTTCATGATAAGGACGTCATGCGGTGTTGCCTCCTCAGATTGTTCAACAAAACGTAAAGCAATCTGAAAAAGAACAAAACTTTATGTAGCTACAAAAATTAATAACCTAGACTTGTCATTACCCTAACCAATTATAAAATTCTTACCTCCAAGGCATTGAAAATCTCATCGGCGCAGTGTTGTGATGTCTGTCGCCTGCAGTGTTTTCTACTGCGTTTTCGTCATCTTCGTCCTCTGATGGTTCGCGTTCTGCTTGTCTAAATGGAGAACCTTATCAACGATGTCCTAATTGTTGAAGTCACTTTCCGTGTCATCGGCTGCTAACCACTCATGTTCTTTTCTTGTTTCATTTCGTCACAACCTGGCACCTTTTTTTATTTTTTTCAGCTTAAGGGTTATCAAGTAAAATGCCATTAAAATGTTTGTTCCAGGATTTCTGCAGTGTTGAAGATTTTACATTGGCCCACGCTTCAGCACACCAATAAACAACATGTTTCATCGTTATTGTTTTAGAATCTCAGGGACACTTTTTGATTCATTTGTCTCCTGTAAGAGCAGATGTTTAGAAATTTTCCTCTGTATTGTCTTTTGAAGGACTAACTAGGTCTAAGAGCTGAATCAAGCTTGTAACTTTTGAAGGCAAAAATTGGTCAATTATGTCACCACTTTTTAGATTTTGAGTATGAGTTGGCGCATTATCAACAAGTAACAATGCTTTGATTGGAAGATATTTTTATTTTAACCCTCCATCGGGCACGTAAAATTTTAAACACGATCGGGCGTGCAAGGAGGTTTCCTCCGGGTTCAATAAAAATCAATATATTTTAATAAATCTTAGTTTATTGGTTAAGTTAACCCTTTTAGTGCCGTGACCTTGAACGGCCTCTATGGTGAAAAGTGCCAAGCAATTCTGAGCAAAAATGTAAGGGTTTACAACAAAAATCATATTAAATTTATTTTAGGTCATAAACCTTTGAATTAAGTTTTATTTTGTTTTATGATTATTATTGCACCTTTTGATTGTAAATTATTTTAAAATATTGTCTTCCAAGTATTTATAAACTAAAACAACATGTAAAAAAGATAAAAATAAAAATAAAAATTTGATTTTGAGTCCATAAAAGTATATTTCAGTATTTTTTTTAATTTTTTCCAGTAATACTGTCTAATAGTTCATCTAAAATTGAACAAAACCAGTATAACAAATATTACTTTCATGCAAACGATTCCCAATATTTTGCAAAATAAAAATATTTTACAATACGATAATTTACGGCGAAAACATATAAGTTATGGAAAAAAATTATTCTCTGTATTATTATAAAAAAAACAAAGTTATAAGAAGTAAATTACTATATTAGGAGCTTACTCTATACTTAAAATATGTTGTAACCATAGTAATCATAAAGAATAATATAGAAAATAAAATTGTTCAATTCAGATATTCAGAGTGAAAAATCAGGTCTCCTTACTGAAGCATTGAATTTATAATTGTTTTTTTACACTAATCATCACAGTTTACTTTATTTCTATCCATTTTACAATAAAAATGATTAAAACTTTTATTTGAAAACACACGCAAACACCGCTTGGCACAATGTAAACAAACAACGAAAAACTAGCGCAACTTTGTAAACAAATGAAACATCGATATATCGAAGATTACATCGAAACATCGATCGAAACAAGTACTTCAAAGCCTTTAGAAGCTGTCTGCATCGTTACTAGCCAGTTAATACAGTAAGATAGTACTATAATAAATTAAATACGGATCGACACGCTCCGTGTCGACGGCATTTTTAGTACAGAAACGCATCCACACGGAGCGTGTCGTGCGGCACTAAAAGGGTTAACAATATAAAACTATTCCTCAAGTTAAAAACAAACAAAAATAAATTGTGATGAAATATTTTAACCATAAAAATATTATTCTAAAAACCCAAAATCAAAATAAATCGTAGGAATATTCACCATTGTTGTGACAGAAATGTCTTACGCTGACTCACTACTGGATTCCATTTCTTCTTCTGCAGTAACACATCCAGAATGTACGTCCAGAATCGTCGTCACTGTCTATATTAGTATCCTGTAGCATGTCTTCTGCTAACAAATTACTAACAAATATTCCAGTTGGCCTATTTACAGTTTTATATTGTTCCCCTCTTCCTACATTGGACATAAGTCTCACAATTCTCTCTTCTTCAGTTTCCAATTGGAATTCACAATAAAATAACCTAAGTATATAATGTACAATGTAGGGAAAACACAATTATTCCACAACACGGGCAGCATTATATTGCATTTTTGTTTGAAAAAACCAGAGCACAATTGGGCGCACACAGAGTTTTCGTATTATGCTTGTGAAGTAAGCCAGAGCGCGATCTGCCGACACCAGGATAACATAGCCTTATGAAAAAAATAACCACGGAGGAAACCTCCGTGCCGCGCCCCATGGAGGGTTAAAAAATATTTCAGACTAGGGACGAATTTATTTTCGAACCACTCTGGAAACAAAATGGTCGACATCCAAGAGCTTTTTTGACTTCTATAAAAAACTTACTGCATTCTCAGAAATATCTTTCAGAGCGTTTGGTTTTTTTTTCAACTCCTCAGTACACATAGGCCTCAATTGATGAGTTCCCACTGCATTGCTACAAAAGATAACTGTTATTCTTTGTTTATTCATTTTTAGGCCCTGTGCACTTTGTTCATACTTTGATTCAAGTGATTTTTTGGGTAGCATTTTGAAATTTAACTCAGTCTCATCCACGTTATAAATGTGTCCTTTGGTGTAGTTAGCCAATAATTCATCCATTTCAGTTTTAAAAATATTTACAGCATCATGGTCAGCAGATTATTTTTCTCCACATAAATTAACTTGCTGTACAGCGTATCTACTTTTCCATTTGTCAAGCCAACCAGAGCTTAACTTAAATACTTCACCTTCGATGCCCATCATTTTGGATAGCATTTTTGCCTTTTCTTGAATTATTGGCTCAGATAATGCTATTCCTTTTGCTCTCTGTTGGGTGAACCACAAATTTAAAGCTTCATTTACTTCATTTTGACTTAATTTCATTGTTTTCTTGTGTGGTATTTTCGAAGCATGTTCCTCAAATTTACTTTTCATTTTAACCCAGTCAGAAACTGTAGAAATGCCAATGCAATAATCTGCTGCGTTGCGTAAAATCTCTCCATTTTTGATCCTACGCACAGCCTCTAGTTTCTCTTCAATCTCAATTACAACACGATTCCGTTTATTTGACTTTACACACAATGAAGATGATTCTATCAAAAATAAAGTAACACACACACACACGTGCACTGTACCAAGAACTGATTAATGAATGTGAAGTTACGTCATTCTACACAGATAAAGTTGAATGTGGTAGGGTGGGATATGTCTACCAATTACCTGTGTCATGTCAGTGATTCATTGACTCTGCTATGTGAAGAAACAAACAAAACGGGTGGGGCTGTTGCGTTGCGCTGATAGGTGGTTTATATTTTATTTTAGGAACACTTGTACATTACAGTACTAAATGCAGTAAAGTTGTGTATTTAATAACTACTAAATAAGATGTTATTGTATTTAGTTACATAATTGTTGTATGAGAGCAATCAATCGATAGAGATCACTTTTTTTTACTTTTTGTTATAAAAATCTATTTTTTACATACGAAATTGAAATCCGCCTGTCATTTCGGTTAAACGATGTTTCTGTTAAAAAGGTTTTAGTTAACAGAGGTTTTACTACAATCTAAACATGGAAAAGATCTGTGATAGTCTTCTGTTTCTTTTTAAGCAAACATTTGGTGATGGCTTTTTCTTGAATGTCTTGCAACATTAAAACGTTACTGAGGTCAAGTTCACATTCATCGTACCAGTGTATCAAAGTGTTGGCAGACAACATAGCTTCATTACAGCTGATCACATATTCCATCTCCAAAGCCTCCTCAGCTATGTTGTCTTGTGTAGATACCTTATTTCGTCTGTACTACACGGAACGTCAGGCTCTACTGAACGCAGCTAGAAACTAACAGAAATACTTGATGTATCAATCCTGTCGATACACGAAATGTTTACACTGTACACAGTACAACCTACATTGGTGATTGATACGGCGTCTGACTACTGAGCGTGTCGGACTGTTAAATGTCAATCACAAGTCAACTGTAGTTGCATCTGCCCACACCAGTTTGGAAGCGATTCAACAGTGTCCATTCCCAATGAAGAGATTAATCCCACCTACAGCTGAACATGGCAGAGCATAGGATACAGTAGTAGCAGAAAGTAGAGTCCTACCCTCAACATATATACATATACAGCGAAAAGATAAATATATGTGGAATAAAAAAGTAAATACATATTCAGTTTAACTTACTTTAGATTCATTTCTCATTTTATCTAAGATTTCTGGGTCTGAATCCTTGTATTTTTGAAGTTCCAATTGTATATTTTTTTCTTCATTTTTCAAGGATTCAATTTTCTTCAGCAAGTCTTGTCTTGCACTTGTGTCTTCACGACCAACCTAATGATATAAATAAATTTAATATAAAAGATATTGTGGAAAAACTTGACAACTTAAATTTAATGATATGAATATTAATTTTAAACTTTATTATTAAATTTCTTGTTTAATCTTAGAGACTGAATCAACTGTGTGATCAGTAATTAGAAATATATTGCAATCTAGATTCTTTTTCAGAGGCCCTCCCACTCATTTTCAGAGTGCGAAGGAGAGGACAGTGGCAGTATAACTTTGCATGGCCCTGAGCTCGTTAATTTAAAAATTGTACATATGAAGCAAGGTTACCAAATATAGAATCTGAAAATCCTGAACAAAATATAACGTGAGGGTGAAGAAATGCTTTTGTTGCTGAAGCTTATTTTAAAGCTATAAGAATTGACTTGAAAATGAGTTTTGTATCGTTACAGTATTAACTATTTAAGTTAATTGTCCCGTAATCCCTGTCTATAGTGAAATACTTACAGGATGTTTTAACATTTCAAACTACTTAAGTTGCCGTAAATATAAAGTTGTAAACATTTTTTTAATGTTTTCGTCAAATTAAATTATTTGTTCATATTACAGTATGTCTGATACATGGTTATATATAAATTCTTAAAATATGGGACCAATAATATCCTGGTATTAAGTAAGTCGGGTTGCAGAACAAATCATGTAAATAAGGGACGATACTTTAAAATCCAACATGTTTGACAATCCTGATCTGAAAGCAGTTCTTTAAGATCTACTCTTATTTTGCCGCTGCCCATTATATCATCTAAATCACACATGCAGCCAAATGAAATGTAGGCCTACCTTCGCCTCTATTAGGTTCTCCATTGAAGCTTTTAATCTTTTCTTTGATTCTTCTAGTCTATCTGAAGCAACTTCAAGTTTCCGTTTTCTTGCATGCTTAGCTTTACTGAAAAATAAGTCAAACGATGCCCTTTTTTAAATGTACATGAGAAAAACAGTCAAAATGTTAATCCTCAGTACAGTGTACCGGGCAAAGTATGTTGGTACTCAGGTTGGTTACAGTGCTCATTGGAGTTAGAAATGTTTTATCTTTTGATTTATTTTTCCTAATCAGTGTTTACTATATCTCTGGACCCAACGCATGCCAGTGCCTGGAAATAGAAGATATAATACAGGTTATTGAATACAGGAATTGTCATGGATGAATATGAAACTGAATAAGAAATATTAATACAATTTTTCTGAATCTATTGTAATAAAATGAATTTAACTGTGAGAGATTCTGTTCTCTCGTGTGTCTTAAAAATCTTTAGTGTAATTTTCAACAGCTTCTGCATTTGCCTTTAAGACAGATCATATCAAATTTTTCTTTTAGAGATAAATGTTTATTATAAGTTACAGGAGTGTGCTTTGAATTACACCTTCTCGAGTTATCATAATTACAGTATGTAAATATAATATTAAAATTCCACTTCTCTTAATTCTTGACTTTACCATTTAATCTTCTTATTTTAACGCTATATTTATATATTTGAAGGTCAACAACAATACTACACATATGGGTCTAAATAGTGTCTTAAAAAATTAACATTTATGACAAATAACAAGGTAACGCCAAAGGTACGTTAACCTTATTATTTGTCATATATATATCAGGTCAGGAGGCTTTAACAATGAATAAATTAACATTTATTTTACCTAAATTAGAATCATTTATAATATTCCACTTTTGCTGGTTTGTTTTTGTGAACTCAATTAATATGCCAGTGTCATTACTAAGCTCTACACCTCCACCAATACTATAAGCTAACAATACTATAAGTTTTACCTCAAATGTAATTAACTAGTTGACCACTTGTTACTCCTGAACAACAATATAATTGTTATAAGTAAAATTACTTTGAAATTTCAGCAGTAAAAACTTACAGGACCCAACTATTTATACATGACAAATAAACAAACTCTTCAAACACACAAAGTGTCGTAACTTAACGCCCACCCTACACATGGTCAACCGTGCTGTAAGGGCTGGTAGTGTAAAATGTCAGGGAATAACAAACTGATGTTCAGGTTGAAATAAGTAATTGAGTATGCTGAGTGGTAATAAAGAGAATAAGGAAATAATTTTATGTACACGTGAATTTTTCTGTTACCTGAATTGCAAGCAAGTGGCTCAATATTGTGTTTGGTTAGTGTAGCACACACAAATATCCTGTTTAGGGTTGGATATAGAGTTGTATGCTCATATTATGTATTTGAATTATTTAAAACAAAAAGTCCTCTTACCTTGGAAAAGCCCAAAAGTAAATTGATGTTCCAATTTTGTCTGAGTCCACTAAGCCATCATCAACTAAATTCTGAATCACTTCTTTAACAGACTGGGCAATTATACCCTTCTCTTTGGGCGCTACCTTTTCTAGTTCCTGAAATTATAACACTAGTACAAAATTAAACTCTAAACTCAATTACAGTAGAACCTTGTAAGGTCAACATTGTTCACGGACAGTCGCCAAGGCGACATGATGTAGTAAAATTATCGTCTGTGGAAGGCTGTTCACGGTTTAGCCTGGTGCAGATCAACACAATAACAGTTTTAAATTACCAATTTTTTGGATATTTAGTTACTGTGACTCATACTGTAACTAAATTCCAATTCAGTAGAACATACATTGTTAAATGCTTGTTTTTAGTTTTGTAATAGGCCTATATTCAACTAATTATGACAAAATTACAATATACAATTTCCCTAATAACATTTGTTTTTTCTTTCAAGTTTATTATACATTTCTTATAGTTGTACATTTTGATACTTCGACACCCTCGTAGTATCACAACACGAGTGTGTCTAACTATTGAGAGTTTTCAGTCTTACTATTTAACTATTCAATATTTACAAATTGATTATTAAGTTCATTGTTATATGTTTAACTAATTATAAATCCTAAATTAAGTACAATTTTGCGTATTCTTAAATAGTATATTCATGTTAATGTACAGGGTAAGTTTTAAAAGTCAGTTACACCCTAACTTGTTTCCACAGTTTGCTTTTTGAATATTCTACTAAACTATAATAACTTAAACTACATTTTTTGAGTTTTTCAATGTTATTAGGGATCACTTGGGGTCCAAGATCTAGGAGTCAACTTGAACATTTTAAATATGAACTTGATCGTCATGTGATATGTCATTTAACAACACCATTTCAAGCTGAAAACGACATTTGACAACATACTGTACGAGTGTAGGTGGGCCAACCGTACACGTATGGGTGGGTGGGTGAACTAATACCATTTTTATCGCTTATGCATAAACTAAATTTAAAAAAATTAATAACTAAAGAACAACACACCTTTTTCAATTCTGATTGCTGTATTGTTTTCAGCTTGAAATGGTGGTGTTTAGTTACATATTTGATGACCACGTTTCTAGATAAAATTTAAAAAAAAGTTGACTCTTAGATCTTGGACCCCAAGTGAGCTCTTATAATATTGAAAACCTCTAAATGCAGGGTGGTTCAGTACTAATTCAATAGCATATTCAAAAAGCAAATCCTACTGAATTCAATATCTTTGTTATCAATCCTATTCAATATACTCAAATCCAATTCAAATAAGCTATAGAAATAAATTCGGGAGCAACTGACTTAAAATTGAGAGAGAGAATATTTTTAAAATTTAAATGTTTACTTACCTTTAAAGTGAAAAATTCTTTTTTCTCATACAATAAACTAAGCATTCTAGATCTCTTTTCATCTGCACTGACTCCTTTGCGTTTTGACATATTTGCCTAGAAATGAAAGATTTTTTGTACAAAATTTCCTTTTATAATTTAGGAATATTTATGTTTATTCTAATAATTGTATTTTATTTACAGTGATCATGCTATGAAACAGTTCCTTCTTCATCTTGACGAAACTGTTGCTCTGGGAAGAAAGTTTATTATTCAGGACCTAGACGAAACTCATTTATTCATTTCTGCTGACATACTTGATGTTTTACAAGCTCGGGTGGATGATTTAATGGACCAAATTAGTTTTCCACTTGCTGAGAAAGGACTGTAAAATAATGGCTAGTAAAACAGCAGTGGTTGGCCGGGAGTCTGGCAGAATTAAGGATGCCAACCAGAAACGAATTCTCGATGAAGCTACTAGGCGGAGAAGAGCAAGAAAGGCTTTAGAAGCACTTGAACAAGACAACTTTCATGATGATCCTCATGCTGATTTAGGTAAGAAACGTTTATAAAAATCTGAAACAATTTTTGAATTGGTTAAGGCTCAAGTGTTAATTTTTTGCTTTGTTGGGAGATTGTCATAACACTTTTGATATGACACTTCTTGGTGCACTTCTTAGTACAAGTTAAAAATAAATCCTTATTCCATTTGTAATGTTCCACTAGCATAGAATTATAATCAATATGTTAGTTCTGTTTGAAGGTTATTTGTTGGAATTTTGCTACGCTTCAATGTTTTTTAAGAACAAATACAATATTTCAACAGGTACACTTCAGGTGTTACCATATAAAGTTAAATTTCAATACTGTATAACTAGACATAAAACTATAGTAGGACCCAATTTTAATTATACTGTCAAGAAATTATTAATAAAATATATTCTTAAACTAAGATTGATTCCATCTGAATGTCGTCTTCTTACAAATGATAAACAAGCAGTGATAAAAGAATTTGTGTTAACTGTTTCAATTTTTTCAGTCACAAATGTAAAGAATGTTTCAGTAGAGGTGTGGTCGCAGAAATAGACCACAGTGGGAGATATTTAATATTGAAACACTTAAATAAATAAATAGAGACCAATTTTAAAAAATATTTTAGACAATTCAATGTTAAATTGTTAACCTTTTTCTAAATTATCTGGCCTCTGAAAATTAGATCAACATTTAATATAATGCAACAATAACTGATATTATTGTGATACAGTCAAGATTACTTTGACATTAGTTATCCATAAAAATATTATAATGAAACCTCTTAACACAATGACCGCTAAAGGAAATATACATAAAGTACGTTAAGCCGGTTTTGTCACACACTCCGTGTATATAACGTCCGAAATTGCACCAAATACAAGTAAAAACACATAAAACACTGTTTTTTGTTAGTTGTTACAGTACATAAAATATTTATCTACATTGTTATTAATAGTTAAGGCTTTACTGCTGATCTTTGTGGAACTTGTCAAATATAATAATTCAAAACAATAATATAAAACAATAATATGAATTTACAAGAACAAAATTGTATATATAATATAACACAAAATATAAATGTACTAACGCGTAAACAAACTTGAAAGTCAATGAACACGGTAGCACAGGCCGAAAAAGCTGGAATCGGAAATGAAATGCACGTCAAGGTCGAGTTGGAACAACACAACACTCTCACCGAATACAAAGTTGCCCGGTACGATGCTGAGCTCACACTGAGCAATACATAAGTCCGTGGTAATACCCTGTGGTACCATGTAGCACGCACCTGCATTACGAACCTCACCCCGTGGGGCCCTGGATATGTTAACAAGACATTTACTGACCAAATTAAAAAAAAAATAGAATTTAATACTATTACCAAATGTGGAAGGCTGATACATTTAAAAAATGTCAATACATTCAGACAAATAAGAGCCATCGCAAATAAAACTACAAGAGCTAAAAGGAAATGTTTTGAGTAAAATTAATAAAAAACCACATTTATAAATTTAAGTTGCTTTTTATATATCAATATTAGTTAAAAACTCACTATTGCAGGAATTTGTTTTGAGACATTGTTTTTCAAAGTGTTGAGGAGAATATAATAGGTGATAAGTTCTATGCTCGGTCCTCTTAATATTGACACAGTGTCTGCTCAATGGTTGCCATCGACGTGGACACTACTAGAAAAGTCTGGGGTGTCCATGTTGCATGGTAGTCAAGGTTGAGATTTTGTGTAGGGAAGAGAACTGAGTGTCAGGTTTGTCAGTTAGCTGAAAATCAGACCAACACTACATGGTTCGAATTCCACTTAAAGCTGTAGGTCTCCATTAATTGCCCTGTTTATTGGGCTATTAATATAAAGCTCTTTCTGAGGAACAGTCGACCTTAGTTAGTAACAATTACAACACTCGTTCATCTGCACTCATTCGCCTCTCAATTTCACTCATATCTTGACGATCGGCGTCTTAATTATGAATAATTAATGATTGTTTTTCATTGGGAAATTCTCATTTTTCAAGTGGAATTGAAATTTATAAATCATATAAAATGGTTACACTTTAAAAATTGCAAAAAATTTACATTCAAATTTAAAAGCTTAGCTAAACTGTAAAAAGTTTCTTTTCTGAATTTAATGGTCGTTGCTTGTATGTTTTAGACGCAATAGTATAGACATTAAACATATAGTATAGTTTTTGTAACATGTGTCAACATTATTGTTACAAATTTAAAATTAAAAAGTATTGTTAGAGCTGGTTGTCAAGGAATTCTTTTTATGAATAGAATGGTCTTTCTTGCAGCCATGCTGTTAACTGGTTCTTGAAGCGGTCAGGTGGTTTGTTTCTAAGACGTTGTCTGGTAGGTGGTAGAAATACAGAGCCCCTTTGTAAGATGGCTTCTTTTCAAAGAGGCTTAGATGGTAGTGTGAAGCCTGAGGAATTTTTTGTGTTGTGTTGGTGGATATCTCTGTTTCTTGTCTGGTTTGTGGAGATAGCATACAGGATTACTTCACAGATGTAAAGTGACATTACTGTAAGAATTTTTAGGTCCTTATATTTATCACGACAGCTCTCTTGATATTTAAGGTCTGCTAAGCATGTTATTGCTCTTTTTTGGTGAGTAATGAGTCTTTTAAGGTGGTTGTTCGAGGTGCCTCCCCACACCGCTATGCCATACCTGACGTGTGACTCAAACAAGGCATGGTAAGCTGTTTTTGAAGTTTCCAGGTCGCTAACTTGCTTTATTCACCTTATAACATATATACCAGAACAGTTTCTTGCATTGTTGGTCAATGTGCTATTTCCATTTCAATTTTGAGTCCATTATAACGCCAAGTTATTTGGTATTATTTTGTGCTTATAGTCCACTAACTGTTATGTTTGTGTTTTTGTTTTTAATGGAAAAGTTGAGTTGGAGGGTTTTCTTTTCGTTTAGAGCAAGTTCATTTACTGTGCAATATTGTTTGGTCTTGTTGAGAGTTATATTGGCGTTTCTATTTAGAGTGTCTATTGATTTATCTGTTAGTGTAAGTACAGTGTCGTCTGCATACATTGTAGTTTGGCAGTAATCTTGTACCTGGTGTGGCAGGTCATTTGTGAGGAGGAGAAACAGGACTGGTCCGAGGAATGATCCCTGTAGTACTACTCTCATAAAGCTCCCAATTTTTTAAGAAGTGTCTCGTGATTAAGGCAATCAAAGGCCTTACTAAAGTCGAGGAACAGACTTGTGACTAAGTGGCCATCTTCTAGTTGGTCAATTATGTGATCTGAAAGTGAATTAATGCACTGGTTGTGGATCTGCCTTTTATAACGCTGTGTTTGTTTGTGAGCAGCAGATTTTGGTCTAGATGGGTTATTAGTCTGTTCAGAACGATTTCCTGGAAGATCTTAGAAAGGGTTAGTATAAGTGATATTGGTCTGTAGCTTTTAGTGTCTGTGGTTTTTTTTTTTTTTTTATGAGGGCCAGGATTGTGCATATGCATCCTGGTAGTTGGCTTATTGTGCACCCTCTTTCACATGTTTAAACCGCATCGAATCCCAGGCCTCTTGAGAACCTTAGGATTTTGGATACAGTATTTTCCTGTTGACCTCCTTCATCTACACATAATTGTGGCCCGAAGGAGTTTAGGCGATGTCGCAGCAATGCTGGACATTAGAATATTATGTGGTGAGCTGTTTCTTCCTCCTCTTCACATTTCCTACATAGGGTGGTATCAACCATCACTCCTATTCTTCGTAGGTGACTATGGAACAACCAATGGCCAGTAATAAATCCTACCACTCTTCGGTGTTCCTTCCTGTTTAGCTGTAGGGCCTCTACTGATAGGGACTTTGAGGAGCCCCTTAGTATCCTCTTTGACTGAGTGTTGCCGTCAGTATTTTCCCAGTGTCTTTGTTGCTCACCTGCAACCCACTGAGATACTGACTCACGTGCTTGGCTGTATGCTATGCAGTACGCAGGTTCTGGGCCACTGAGAATGCAGTCAGCTCCTACGTTGACACACCTATCTGCTTCTTCGTTCCCTTTGATCCCACTGTGCCCTGGCACCCAATTCAAGCAAACCTTGTTGGATTCTGCCAGTGCAGATTCTGCAGTGTCTGTGGTTGGTCGATTTTTGTACTTAGGGTATACTCTAGCGGTTTTCAGCTGTGAGGGGAAAACTCCTTGTTGTAGAGACTTGTTTATGAAGGCTGTTAATGGGTTGATCAGTTCATTTCTACATATTTTGACCAGTTTTGCAGATATTTCATCTGTACCTGATGAAGTTTTTGGCTATGCTGTGTGAATCTATTGCTTTTAGTACCTCATTATGTGTTGCGAGTTGAAATTCTAATTTGTTATCTGTAATCGGAGGAATTTCGTGGTTGCCGATATATGTGTTGATATAGCTTGTAGTGTTTTTCAGCAGCTGTTAAAAAGAAACTGTTTTGATGATTTGTTATTGTAATTGTGTCCTGTGAAATCTTCCCATTTATTAGGAGTTGCCACTTATCTGCTGTATTGGATCTTGATTTTTGTTCATTGTTTATTACATGCCAAAGTGCACTAGACTTGTTATCGGCGTTGTTGATATAGTTAATGTTTTATCTTTTCTCAGCATTTTTAACCTTAAATCGTAGTTCTTCTTTCTTGCCATGTTTTCTGCTCTATCTTGAGGTAGTCCTGTGCAAAGTTCTCTCTCCAAGGCTTTTATGTTTAAGTTTTTAAGTCTAGAGCATTCAGCGTCCCAGCAGTTTTTCTTAATGTTATGTTATTTCTTTGTCATTTTTACAGGGCAGGTCTCATTTAATATTCCTTGGATAGTCCTATGAAAGTTGTTATAAGAATTATTAACGTCTTCTGTTAAACAGACACATTCCCAGAATTGTTCCTGTAGTCTAGTTTTGAATAGACTTATTGTGTTTTTGTTAACAACTCTTTTTCTCTCTCTGTTTGATGCTGTATATTTTTCTAATAGTAGTTGAACAGTGGCTATTTGTGCTGAATGATCTGAGAGTCTAGATAAAATTACGAATGTTTGAATGAGGTTTAGGTCAACATTTGTACAAATCCAGTCTATTGAAGTTTGAGTGTCATATGTAATTCTGGTAGGAGGTAGGTTTCGTCTAATAATTTCAAAAGATTATAAGAGTTCTTCAACCTGGATACTGTCTGCGTGATTTGTGTATTCGCCAAGGTAGTTTAAATTTATGTCGCCCATAATGATAGTTTTCTTCTTTGTGTGAAAAGCATATTCAAGTTGGTTTGAGAGAATGTCTAGTGCTTGTTCCAGGTTATTCCTTGGAGGTCTATAAACTTCTAAGACTTGTACTATTTCTTTCATAAGTTTTATTTCATAGAGAGCAGTTCCACATAATAATTCTGAGTCTTCTTCACTTATATTTAATAATGTCACACTCTTTTCTAGGCCATGTTTGACACATTCTGCAACTCCCCCCTTTAAATGACTTTTTCTCGTAAAACCTCCAGTCAGGGTGTAGCCATCTTGTTGTGTGTTTTCTAAATTTTCTTGAGAAAGGCCATGCTCTGTGACAGTGATGAAATCGGGTTGTTCACTGTTGAGGAAGTGTGATAGTCTGTCTATTTTATTTGATAACCAATTTATATTTTGGTGGGGAAGAGTGAGTTTGTGTCTGCGAACTGATGGGATTTTTACGCATCTACAATCTAAATAGTGAAGGCAACATTGCTCACAAACTACTACAAGATTAGTGCAAACACTTCTCACTTTATTAAGAAGTTGTGTAAAAACGTTCTTTGACTAGAATCTTTTCAAAGAACACGGTGGAATGATATTGATAAAATAAAATGAAATGAGAAGTACATTGTATCTCAATAATCCTTATTAGTCAAGTAGAGTTGAACATAGTATATTGTACGAAAAGTACAAATGATTGATTTCAGTAAACCTTCTCAGGTTAGAAAGACTCAAAGTAAATTACAGTGAGGTGGCAATAATAATATTATTTGATTGTCTGAGGATACAAAAAGGGAAGGATTATCAAGGACTCTTCAAAAAGAGTTCTTTTTTCAAAAAGAGTTCCTATTTATAATTGAAGCAACGCTGCATCCGTTATATGTTACAAAAATGAAAAATGTTATGTTACTTTGAAGTTACAAAAAACAACATGAAAATAACACATTTACCTAGGCCCCAAAACATAAATCTAAAGTAGATACGTAAATATGCTATCTGAAACATGTGGGTGGACTACAGCACTATATTACACAATAAACTGTTTTTCCGACTTTTCAGCAGTGCCAGGAAGGCAGTCGGATTACTGAGGGGGTCGGACGAATGAGACCTCACTGTAATACTACTATTCAATATTATTATACATCATTATCATATAACTAGATGACACCCTGCACGCTTTGCGTGCTAACTACTCCGTCCCTGTGACTCGCTGTGCTCATTACACCTCGGTCTGTGACTTCTGACTACAAATAATAGCAGGTTAACTTTATAAAGTAAAAGCACAACATTAAATTTGTTTAAAGTGTCACTCACATTACTTGCATTGCCACCTATTTATTAGTATAAACAACCAATGAATTATATTACTCAGCCTATTTCACACATGTTCATTTCATTTGTTTTTGTTTAACAGCCTCATCGGATTGCCAAGAAACTTTAGGAAGTTGTAGAGTTCACTCCTGGGAAGGTATCTGGTGTGGTTTTATTCACATCTGAATCTAGGGCTCCGTCTCACTGGCCTTTAAAGTTTCAGTTTTATTCTTATGGAGTTATTTTATTTATTTATATTTAATTAATCATCAGCTGTTAAAAAAACAAACAAAATGAAAACTTTTGAAACACACCCAAGCGGGATATCGGGAAAGTGTCTTGACCAGGCCGCAGGCTGAGTTCCATAATAGGGCCTATAGCAAAGTGTCCTGGCAATGCCACAGGCCGAGTTGCACAAAGGAGCTAAAGATAGTTACCAGGTGAGGCCGCAGGCCAAGATACCCTCAAGAGCGTAGCAAGTAACGGGTTGGCTCGCGAAGCTACTATAAATAAACTAAAATATTACTGTTTACATGTTAATTCCGTAGCAAGATATGGGTAAACAACTAGTTAAATAAATAAATAAAATAACTGCATCAGATGACCATTGAAACCTTCAAGTTCAGTAGAGCGGAGCCCTACAATCGAATGTGAATAAAACCATGCTTACAACCTTCCCTGGTTTAATATTACGAAAGGTCTAAACTCCTTAATGCTACAAACACTATGTTTACATTCCAACAGCTGTTACTTTTTTATTTATTTTAATCTCTCCATATTATTGTTATGGCCGAAAAACATACTTTAAGGGATTCCCCACACTCTTCAGGCCCCTGTGTAGAACTACAGAGGCAAATCTTTTGGCTCCTCAACTGTTTAAATTGATCAAGAAATAAAGGAGGAGTTCTGTTGATAAAAAAACAGTTTCACATACTAAAAGGATATTTTAGTACAACATAGTTGTATATTGTTAGTATAAGTATTAGTTCTTTTTTTTTTTTATTTCTGGTATCTAGAGTCCATATTGTCTTGAACTTTCTTTGAACTTGTTCACTTCATTCAAGGTCTTTAATCAAGAAACAATACAGAGGCACAGTATGGCCGTTCCAAGAATCAGTTCTTGGTCGTTTTGTAGCTGAAGGCTTTTTCTAAGCTCTTCAGTTATGAACATTCCAAATTATACTTATATACATAGATTGTGATAATAGGTTTGAAAATGTTTATACTACGGAAATACATAACACTTTTTTTTTGTTACATGTAACATATTTGTGTTGTTTACCACTATCTTAAGTAGCTAGGAGTTATATCTGAACAAAACTAACGATTATTTACTGTTTTACTATGAAATCACAAGTACAGATTTTAATATAACATTATTTTAAACAAAATAATATTTCATGTTATTAAGATTATTGATCCAATTCAGACACACCAGAAAACATTGATGATCATCATTTGAAAGTCTAACTTTTAGTCTGTGTTTTTTTCAGTAATGAGCAAAAAGGCACCAAAATTTTCAGAAACACTGGAATCAAGAGGAAGGAAGAAAAAGACAAAAAGTGCAGAATATTATAAGCAAAGGTAATATTTAGCAACATATTAAGATTTATATTTAATATAGTGCAATTTTTATAACTGTAAACTCGGCCGTGCACTACTAACCTAAACCAATCAATGCAGTCCGGTGAGTTATTCCTGCATCGAGTGACCTAATTTGAGTGAACGTTTGTAAGACGCCCTTTACAATACTGTTCCTCACCCCTCGCCTACCGCCACTTCCGGGCCCCGATTCTACCATTATAAAAATTGAATTATTCATACATATTTTTCAGTATAGTTTCATATAATCTGATCAGATTCCATATTTGATTACAGTCAAATTATTGTAAAAATACTAAATTCAGCAGTTCATCTATAGCCGGACGACGTGCCTTACCTAACCCAGTTACAAGAGAATGCTGAATTTTCCACTGAGAGAGCACCTATATTCAGCAGAAAATCTTAGTACTTGACCGTACACGGTAAAGAACTGTACAGACATGATAATAGCGGTTGTAAAGGAACGGTAGACAGTATTTACCTACTAGAATGTTGTCATTCGGTTATATTTATTGAGCCACCAGATATGGTCACTAAGGGCCAAATCCCCGCTTACATGAGTACTGGTCTGGCCTTAGTATAGTCTATTACTTAACAGGTTAATATAGCAGTTTCTGTTATCTCTTAAATCTTTTTATTTTTTTACGAGGTTGTGTATTAATAAAAGAGGCTTTTTGTTGAAATATTTACAGGATTACAATTCTTGCTTTCTTCTACAATCTACAGTGCTATGTACAAATTATATAGGTTGTGAACATTTCAAACACATTTTAAATAGGCCTATATTTTCAATATGCATTATTTTATTTGATGGCATGCTGATTTATCAACTATTTGACGAATTCTTACTTGTTAAAAAAGCCCTCCCTCCCACTTATCCACAGCCTTTTCACTTGTGAAACGTTGAAACCCTTTGGCCCATCCACACACTTCTAGTATTGACGCCCATCCATGCACACTTGTTCAATATTGACATTTGTATGGAATTTTATTAGTAATATCATATAGTTTTGTACTAAGCGGCAAGACTGATCCCCTGAAAATGAGCACTTGATCTACTAGAATTGTCACAACTTGTACAAAGTAACTAGACACAGTTTTAACCAGATTACAAATTCTTTATTATAGAACGTGCTTCAAGATAACATGGAACATGTGTATACAATCCTTTTTTCGCAACAAAATTATTTGATTCTATATTTATAAATACATTTGTGTATGTGTATTATTGTTTTTTATAATAATAAATGTATTGTATGACAGTAACATGGAAATGTGTTTATAAAATGTTGTACTTTAACATATTCACCACCTGTGATTCGATACTGATATTTTTTCCTAGAATACTGATTTAACCCATAGGACGTGTAAAACAACATATCTTGCCATCGCAACATTTGTTCTAAATGTGTAATACCAGAAATCTCACAAATAGACGTTTTTTACTTTACTTTTTTAATAGCTTACAAAATATTCGTTATATCTGTTGGATATGTTTATTAGAGCGTGACGCTTGCCTACAGTGGTGGATGGTTTTAAGGCCAGTGACCTTGAAAGACTCGGCGCCGACTAAACAAAACGCTGTTGTCTGCAGTCCCGTTACGCGTATTACGACATTTCTCACTCCAGCCGAGTCAGCCCTGGAATGCCAGTTGTTGTTCACTCGTCGGTCTGCTAACATCACCTTTACTTTATGCCGTTGTTTATTGTTACTTATTGTTATTCTATTATTAGTTTTTACAAAGTTTAGTTTTGTTATCTTATTTATAGCGAGTGTCTTATTATGTTATTTTAGTTATGTATTTGTGACATTGTAAATACTTTTTCGTTCAATTTAGTGTCTGAAATAATGGCAAACCCGGATGATAGGGACTTTGACAATTTTATTTGATGGTGTTCTAAATGCCTCTTTTTTAAGTAGATTTCAGCCAGAAAATGTGCCACAGGAGTATGATCAGGAGGATATTATAATACATAATATCAGAAATAATGATTCAGAGAGTGATGATGAACAAAATAGTGAGGAAGCCAGTCAATTATCTACACCTCAAGTAGGTAACACTACGGGTAAGCACTGTAACATTGCTAGTGATTGGGTAGATGTAACAGACAATGATCAGGGACCTACGAAAACAATTCCAATTCATAATGTAAATAAGGGGCCAAACATACCTATTTCTTTTGATCATGAAACAAAACCAATCAATTATTTTTATTTATACTTCAATGATGACATTTTGAATTATACTTGTAATGAAACAAATGACTTTGCTAATAAGAGAAAAGCCACAATAACCTCACCTCGTTCACGTCTAAATGAGATGATATTTCTATTTCTGATCTCAAAGCATTTCTTGGTGTCATATTGAATATGGGCCTAATACCACTAACTAATATTGAAAGTTATTTCTCTACTAAAATGGACACAGCGAATTCCCTTTTTTTCTGATGTTTTTGCCAAGGATGCGTTTCTAAATATTTTTTGGAATATCCATTTCGACCATAGCGAGGGATGCCAACACAGAAAAAGAGGATTTCTAATAAGACCTCTTGTTGACCACATGAAAAAAATATGCCGGCTCTTTTATTCACAAAGTAACTTTGTTGCTGTAGATGAGAGCACAATTTCATTCAAAATTAGAGTAAGTTTCAGGGTTTATAACCCACAAAATATGCCAGCTCTTTTATTCACAAAGTGACTTTGTTGCTGTAGATGAGAGCACAATTTCATTCAAAATAAGAGTAAGTTTCAGGGTTTATAACCCACAAAAGCCCGAAATTCGGAATGAAACTCTTTGTTTTATCCGATTGCGAGAACGGGTATATTTACAATTTTATCCTGTATTTTGGAAAAGAAACGTTAATCCGAAACAAAAAAACTACCCAAAATGAGAAAATCTTGAGCAAATCTGTGGTTTACCGTGATAAGAACAATGAAACGTCAGGACTTCATGTATACACTGACCGCTATTATACGAGCCCAGAACTAGCCTCAGAGCTTCTGAAAATAGACTGTAATCTTACAAGGACTGGAATAACTACTAGAACTGGTATGCCACCACATCTCAAACTAAAAAGTAAAAAAATGAAAAAGGGTGAAGTAACTTCATACAAAAAAGGGGATACCATGGTTTTATGCTGGAGAGACAAAAGAGTTGTCACCATGCTTAGTACTTATAGTAAGGGTGGCAAAAAAGAGATGACTGAAGTACCAAATAAATGGCCAGATCAACCTGCTGTTCTAAAGCCAAATGTAGTTCTAGATTATATGAAGCACATGGGGACTATGGATCGCAGAGATCATTATATTTCATCTTCGAATTTTTGCGCAAGAATAGAAAGTGGTAAAGGAAGATTTTCTTTTGGCTGTTAGAAGTGGCTGTGGTTAATTCGTATTTATTGTACAAGAATGTTCAAGGACAATTTAGTCAAAAACCAATGTCAATGACTCACGCAGAGTTCCGACTGAGCCTGATTTAAGACTTGGTATCAGAGAAGATGGCGCTTCAGAGGAAAAGGTAAAGAGGTCGTAAACCACAAGGATCCCCTGAGGAACGACCTCTTTTTATGGGAAGACATTTTTTATCAAAAAAACAGAAGGGGACTAGATGTGTTGTGTGCATAAAAAAAAAGGAATGAGAAAGGACACAATCTACTTTTGCAAGACTTGTGTAAGCACTCCAACTCTATACTCAGATGAGTGTTTTGAGTTATATCATACTAAAAAAATTGTTGAATAAATATGTAAGTATTTTTGTGAATTGTCAATGGCATTCAAATGTGTAACACTTACTATTTTTCCAAGAGGTCTGTAATGTGTTCTATAAAATTATTTTCTTAAAATTTAATATTTTGCATTTTTCAATATTAGTTTTTAAAATAAAAACTATTATGTAAACAAATTATTTATAGTTTTTTATTTCAAGTATACCAATATAAACTAAAAACCAAAAAGAACTATAAACAAAATGAATTTTTTTTATTAATTATAATTTAACATTTTAATTTAGTGCTCAAAGGGTTAAGTGTAAGATCAAGGATGGTGACAAACATTAATGTTATTGGTGAACTTTTTAGTATTTCATATAAAAAATAATTTTTAAAATTGTTCCTCTCAATAATTATTTGACAATTTTGTCAGTTATTGTAATAATCAAGTTGAACGACATTCAATTGTTGTTCATAATTTGCTCAATGTCAAATTTATAAAAGAAGGATGTAATTCATTTTACAGTAAGATATTCTGCAGTTTGTAATTTGATTGACGTGATGTGAGTAGAAGACATTTTTGATGGTACAGAGTTTTGTAACTGGAAGAGACAAAGTTAGTAAATGTGAATTTTGTAATTGTTTAATAGGTTCAGGAAGACTTTAACTCAGTTAGTGGAAGAAGACCGTTCCTACCATCCGGAGCCTCCCAACTATATGTCGGCCCAAGCCATGCCTTCACAGTTTCCAGAGAGGCACTTTTGCGCTGTCTGTGGTTTCCCCAGCAATTACACTTGTATTCCGTGCGGAGCTCGCTACTGCTGTGTCAAATGCTTAGGAACGCACCTTGATACTCGCTGTTTGAAATGGACTGCTTAGTTATCATTTAATTTTCCATTGAATTTCTAAAATAAAATGACTCAAAAGTATATAGTTGGTTTATTTACTTTCAGTCCTACTACTTGCTCATTCATTATTCATCTCTAAGACGCCGATCGTAGAGATATGGGCGAATATGAGGCATGAATGAGTGTAGATGAACGAGTGTAGTCATTGTTACTATCTGAGTTCGACTTAGCTCAGAAAGGACTATTTATTAATAGCCCAATAGCCAGGGCAACTATGGGACCTACAGCTTTACGTGGAATCCGAACCACGTAATGTTGGTCTGATTTTCAGCAAACTGACAAGTTTGACACTTAGTTCTCTCCCCTACACAACACCCGAACCTTGACTACCATTCAACACGGACACTCCAGACTTCTCTAGTAGTGTCTATATTGATGACAACCATTGAGCGGATGCCGTGTCGGTATTAGGAGAACCGAGCATGGAACCTATTGCCTACAATCTCCCAAACACTTTGTCCCCAAGTAGCTAAGTTACAGCTGCGCCAACAGTGCCGACTTATATTAATAAATATTAGTATATTAGTGTTAATGTATTAATATTTATATTCCGGTGCATGCAGATCGTAAATTAAAATAAGAGATGATGTTTGTGTTAAATTTGAAAACCTGTTAAAAACATTTATGGACTTTTTCCAAAAACCCTGATTGTAGACATTCATTCATGCATTCAGTACCAAGGTTTTAAAAGTTGTATCAGAATTTAATTGTTTTTCTAAACAAAGAAACCCTTTTCTTGCTACGTCAGCGGAGTTACCCAGCGGAGGATGAGAATTTTTGAATGGTAACCGAACAATGTAACGCCCAGATATCTCTTGAATGATGTTCTTCAGTGTTTTTCACAAAATACTTCTTCAGGTGTTAGATTGTGTTTTTGTGGTGGCTCTTCAATTTTCCCTGCATGATTCTAAGGTTTGAGATTAAGATAAAGTGAGATCTAGTGTCAGGTGCTTTGTAATAGTTTTACCAAGTAATATCCAGCCAATATAGTGTTTTATACATGCAGAAGGATAACCTTTTGGTGAACACTTGAAACCTCCTACAGATATGTCAGGAAACAAATCAGCTCCTAGTAAGAAATCTATTTTACCTGGAGTGTCAAATTGAGGGTCTGCAAGCTTGAGGTTCTTAAAATAGTTTTTTACATTAATGGGTATTGAAGTTGATGGCAGCGGAGCTGTAATACAAGATAACACTATTGCACTAGTGTGCAGATTAGGTCGACTCTTGCACAAGGCTTTTTTCAACAGTTTACTATTCCTTTTGTTGATTGTACTACAGTCTGAGATATACCTTGTATAATTTCTGAGCATTCCTGAAGAGGTAGTTGCAGCTCTCGAACACAATCTTCTGTTACAAAAGAAGTTTGGGAACCAGGATCTAAAAGTGCTCTGTATGTTTTGTACTCGCCTTTTAAATTTCTAAGTTGAATGGCTGTGTAAAATTCCTCCTTGTGTAAAATTCCTCCTGATGTGTAGGTAAGAGTAATTGAGAAGCGGCATTGTAGTTTTGGACTGAACCTCCTTTGTAAAGTGTTGCGGTTGAGACCCAACGGGTGTCACATTTGGATAAATAAGTAAACTATCATTACGAGGTGGGTAATATAGCAAAGTATGATGACGTCTTTAACACACTTTACATGAAGTACTGGACTGACAAGATTTTACAGTATGTCCTGAGTACAAGCAGTTAAGACAAGCTTGTTTGCGTTTAATGAATTCTTGTCTTTCTAAAACTGAAAGTTCATTAAATTTCTTATATTTGTAAATGACATGACTTTCATTAGAGTACATACAGTTCTGAGAGCTCATATTGCTAATAAAGGTACTTTTCAAACCAGTAGGTTGGTTGGAAACTTTCTCAAATGTCTTTTGAAATTTTAACAGAAACATAACTTGTTTGAAGTGCCTGTTTTAAGCTGAGATTGACAGGCCTCCAAAGACTTGCAATGGTCTTTTAAAAAAACCAAGTAGTTGGTCAAAAGAGGGTAACTCTATATTAGAATATTTCTTTGAAAAAGTTGTCTAGTATGTACATCAAGGTGTTGTATAACAAATGGCAAAGCATAAAATCACCGTAGTCCACTGGGAACATCATTGCTCTCAACGCAAGACAGTTTTCTGTGCATATGTCAACTAAGTGTCTAAGGGACTCTTCCTTTAAAGATTTAATATTTAAAATGTCATTTAAGTAATGACTAGCTAGAAGCCTCTTGTTGTCATACCACTCAGTTAACAAATCCCATACAATTTTGTAGTTTTGTTCTACTAAGAGGATAGTTTTAGGCTCTGACTTTAAACATGAGGTCAAGTAATGAAATTTTTCTATCTCAGAGAGATTTTTGTTGTCATGTAGACAAAAATAAACCCCTGAAACGTGGCAAATGTTTTTAAGTTACCATCAAAGCTGGGTAATTCAATGTTGGGAAGTTTTTCCTGAAGCTGGTTTTGTCCCAACGATTGATTATCAAATGTCAGGAGCGCCAATGTTTGCATTTTGAGTTTGGTAGCTAGGATCTGAAAATAAATTTCTTTAATGTGTTTCATTTTTTCCTATCTTCTTCTAAATTTGATGTTTGTCCTAAACTGATTAATTACTAATATATTTTAATATATTATACTATAAATATAAATACTATTAAAATATATTAATACTTTGATGACTTCATGTACATATCCGAATTCTTCAAAATCTTTTTCTAAATTATCAAATCTAACTTTAAATTGAAAGTATTCCTGAGAATCTGATGTTATTCCTTCACTTTGTTTGAGTAAACATTCTATATCTTCAATTAATTACTTCTATTTGTACTATAATGGAGAAAGTTCTTTCTTCAACTTATCAGACATTTTTGTTGTTGTTATTTTATCAATAAACTGTAAAATTATCTTACTTGCTGTAATCTGAGTTTTGAAGGAACATATTCAAATGGTGTGTAAGCATTGAAGTGTGTTTAAATTATACTAAAAATGAAATAAAGTTTGAGAAGATCTGAATTTTGTGCAAGAAGTACATAGGTAAGAAAAGTACAATATATTTGGTTTGTTTACATTTAAAAATTCAGATTAACACGTGTTATTTTAAAAATAAATTAAAATTCATAAATCACATGTTGAAAAAGTAAATATGAAACACCCCTTTTAACTTAAACTGCTTGAGACTGTGCTTGTTTCAAGCAATCATCAAAATCAACATAAGGTATGTGTACTACATGACTACAACTTTGAAGGTACTCGTTGAGCCATGAGTGGCTCAAGCCTCTTAACACTGAGGATGGCCAAAAGTAACCGTATCAGTTTCTTTGCATCAGTTGATAAAATTTAACGGATTTGAGAGACCACCTGATGCAACAGGAAACGGATATTCCATATATCCTGCTGTCTGTTCTGCTTATATTTGTATCAGACAACACAACAGTAGGTTGATTTCCTGTTGAAACATGAAAACTGATGTGAGTCTTAAATAAATCAGTTTGTATTTGTCATTCAGTCGAAACTCAAGACGACTTAGTTTATCTGTTACATTTAGTTTGTTATTAGTGTGTAATTAATTATAAAGTATGTTGTTTTCTTTATTATACTTTAGCTAAGTTAACAGTTAGTTTAGTTTTAATGTATGAGCAGAAAAAACATTTCATTCAATTTTGTATTACAGTAATAAATATTTCACAAGTTTACAGCTAATATGAAAACTGTCAGTATACAATTTCGTAAATAATTTTAATTGTTAATTTTGTCAAAGTTTTAACATTTCATATTTAATTTTCTATATTCATACTTCTCATTTTCAATTACATGTAATTTAAATTTAAACATGCTCTTGTTTTAAAATATCTTATTAACTTCCACTCCATTTACAATATATTGAACGTTTTCTTTAAAATGTAGATTGGCTTGGAACGAAATTACAAAATAATATGATGGTAGTAATGCTGTTTCTTGGTATCAGTTAAATTAAACATGTGTTTTTGTATCAAACTCTTAAACTTATTGACATTCATGGTGTAATAGAAACCTACTGCTTCAAAATAATTTGTTTGGCTGCTGTAGTTAGTTTCAACAGTAACAGAATGCCGGCTGACGACTTCCTGTTACTGCGCCTCAGTTAAACTGATACACGCTGGCAAATTGAACTGTTACATCAGTTAAGCAAAAGTAGCAGGTTGGCACATTCCTATCTAATAACACCCACTTGAACTCAAACTTGGAACGTATTTTAGTAGCTCAGAAAAAAGCAATTAGAATCATGTTAAAACTTAAATACAATGAATCTTCCCGAGAAAAATTTAAAGAATTAAAAATTTTTACAGTATTTAGTTTATATGTTTACCAAGTAATAAAATATGCTAAAGCTAACAGCTCTGTATTAAAGAAGCACAATGATGTCTATAGCCACAATACGAGAAATAAAGATAAATTTACAATTGATAGCCACAGGACAGAACTTTTTGCAAAATTACCAGAACAGATCGGGAAAAAACTTTTAAATTCGTTACCAGAACAGATTCGAAAGGAACACAATATAAATGTTTTCAGTAATAAGTTAAAAGCTTTATTAATTAACCATCCACTTTATTCAGTTCAAGAATTTTTCAGTATTACTTGAATATACTTAGGTGCATCATAGGATAGTGATAAAGTATTAGGTATTGGAATTTTATTTAGGTTAAGGCAAGCCATATTAGTTTAAGATTATCTGCAGAAAACTATGTTAGAGCAGATGTCGTTGACTGTATTCATGTACAATGTTGTATGTATGAATAAACATGTTTTGACTATGACTATGACCCATACAACTTAGCTTATTTTGTAATATGTCATAATCTATAACATCAAAAGCTTTATTCAAATCAAAGAAGATACCAATGGTTGAAGAGCCTGAGTCCAGTGCTTCTGTGATGGCTGACACATAAAAATGAATTTCATCAACATAGTTTTCCCTTTAGTAGAGCCATACTGATTTAGCAAAATGAAGTGATGATTTTCGAAAAAGACAAGAACCTTGAGAGAAATACTCGCACAAAAACCTTTGATACGATGAAGTCCTATAATTTGAACAATCCTGTTAGTTTCTCTTCTTGAAAAGAGGTTTGAGTATGGACTTTTTTTAACCCTAAGGGAAAAGCCAGTTACACATAAACAATTTATCAGGTGAGCCAGTGGTTCAGCAATTTCATTGGCCATTTTTCTTAAAAGATAGGAAGAAATTCCACCTACTCCAGCGGAAAATTAGGTATTACAACCAAGATTTCGTTAAGACTTCCTGTTAAGTAGTTGGTGTTAGAAAGATAGGTTTCTTACACTGGGTAACTTGTTTAATATAAGAGGGAAAGACGTGAAGGCAAAACTACGAAACTGGTTGAAGGAACAACCGCTATTTGCAATGCAAGAATATTTAGACCTAGTACATAAAAATATGTAAAGCAAGAAAAAGAGAGGTATGACACGATTGTAATTTTTAAAGAATTAACAAATTAAGATACATTTGTATTGTAATTATCAATTATGTAATTGTAAGTACAATCATCCTGTATGTGTAATATTTTCCATATAATATTCCAAATACAGAACATTCATAATGCAATAATTTATTTTCAAATAAAAACGATGCAGAAAAAATAAACTTCATTAATTATACTGGTTGACAATTGAGGGCAAGTGGTCCAGGGTAGTACTCTTGGCCCGGTATTGTTCTTAATATATATCAATAATATTAGTAATGTCAATTTAAATGACAAAATTTATTTGTTTGCAGATGACACCCTCATTTTTGTTCAGGGCGATAGTTGGGCAGAAGTTCAAAGGAGCGCTTTATATGAATTGGGAACCCTGAAAAAATGGTTTGATCAGAACGTTTTTTTATCACTTAATATATCAAAAACTAAATTTATGCCTATTTCTTTAAGAACTATTCATAATTACAATCTTGAAAATCTTGTAATGCATAATTGTGGTGATTTTTTCAATAGGACATGTTCGTGTGAGTTCATTGAAAAAGTAGTCTTTTATGAATACTTAGGCGTAATATTTGATGCTCAATTGATTTGATCTCAGCATGTTGAATTTCTGTGTTAAGATGGATGTACTAGCAGTTGAAAAGCTTAGAGATAAAGAAGTAAACAAAAACTTTCAAATATCTCTAACAAATCGATTTCAAGCACTAAATGATATGAACGACCGAAATGAAGAAACACAAGACTTGGACAAATATTGGGAAGACTTTAA
This sequence comes from Stictocephala bisonia, assembly GCA_035578905.1. NCBI lineage: Eukaryota > Metazoa > Arthropoda > Insecta > Hemiptera > Membracidae > Stictocephala > Stictocephala bisonia. The sequence continues at coordinate 19,171 of JAQJVL010001670.1, read as the reverse complement.
GAAATCTACAATGGACTCAGCAACAGAAGTTTGTGGAAAAAGAAAGAAACCAAAAAAGAACCCATGGTTTGACGAAGAATGTGAGCAAATGATCGAGGACAGAAATAATAAGAAAAAGGAATGGACAAGAAACAACTCTATAACGAACCGAGCCGATTATTATGAGGCAAATAAAAGAGCTACAAGGTGTTGAGAAGAAAGAAGAGAGAATATATAAAATCACTACTAGAGAAAGCCGAAAATGACCAAAGAGCAAATAATTCAAAGGATTTTATAAAGGAATAAAGCATTTTAGAAAAGGATACACCCCAAACACTTTTGGAATAAAGAATAAGGAGGACCAGATAATAACACAGAAGAGTCAAGTAATTGAAAGGTGGAAAGAGTACTTCCAAGACCTTCTAAACTGCGAACAAGATACTCTCAATGAGGAGGAAGAGGAAACTTACCAGAATGTAGAACCATGGGGTAGAAGAGCCCACAATAGCAGAAGTGGAAAAGGCAATTAAAGAACTAAAAAACAACAAAGCACCAGGAGACGATGGTTTACCATCTGAATTACTGAAAAAAGGAGGACAAGTAATATGTGAAAAGCTCCATGGACTAATTAAAAAAATATGGAGGGAAGAAAGACTACCTAACGACTGGAAGGAAGCGACAATATTACCCATTTACAAGAAAGGCGACAAAGAGCAGTGTGAAAACTACAGAGGCATATCACTGCTGAGTACTGCTTATAAAGCTCTTTCAAAAATAATTCAGCGCCGATTAGAAGAATTCAACGACACAATAATAGGGGACCACCAAGCGGGTTTTATGAGGGACGTTCAACCTCGGATCAAATCTTTATCTTGAAATCAGTCATTGGCAAGTATTGGGAATTCGATTGCGAATTCCATAGACTGTTTATCGATTTCTCGAAAGCATATGATATTCTCAATAGGAAGAAAATATGGAAAAAGATGGAAAAGTTTGGTATACCAAAAAAACTTATTAATCTAGCTAAGATGACAGTCGAAGGGTCTAAGTGTAAAGTCAGAATTGAGGGTGAATTGTCTGATGCTTTTGAAGTAATAACAGGAGTTCGACAAGGTGACGGGCTTTCACCTTTGCTGTTTAACATAGCTCTAGAAGATGCCCTTCAAAAAATTAGACATAAAAACTTAGGTGTAACAGTAGGATGTAAAATTAATATATTAGCATTTGCCGACGATGTAACTATTTTAACTGAAACTAAAGAAGACCTTGAAGAATTAACCAAAAATTTCATTCAAGAGACAGGATGCATGGGTTTAAGAATAAATGATGAGAAAACCAAGTACATGCACTTTGAAAGAGGTGGCCACCCGCTTACAGAAGTAAATATAGAAGGACATAGCTTTGAAGAGGTGGAGCAGTTTAAATATCTAGGAGTACTAATATCTAATAAGAATAGTGAGGAATTAGAAATTGTAAACAGAATAAACCTAGCCAACAGATGCATGTATGCTTGCAATAAGATCTTGTCGTCAAAGTTGCTGTCATGCCGAACAAAAATATGAATATATCAAACGATAATAAGGCCAGTACTTTTATAAGGTGCAGAAACCTGGATATTAAATAAAAAAAAAGAGAACAAACTCATCGTGTTTGAAAATCGCGTACTAAGAAAAATATTTGGTCCAACATTGGAAAATGGAGAATGGAGGTGCAAGCATAACCAAGAGATAAGACAGCAGTACAATGACTGTGACATAATAGCAACCGCAAGATCAAGAAGATTGAGATGGGCAGGTCATGTATGGCGTAGAGAACAAGGGACGCTACTGAAGGAAGCTGGATTGGGAAGACCAGTGGGAAGAAGACCTCTAGGTAGACCAAAAAGAAGATGGTGGGATGGGGTTAAGACAGACACCGCAGCACTTGGAACCACAATGGAGGAGGCAGAAAACAGAGAAAGATGGAGAGAGCTTGTTGGTGAGGCCAAATCCCTTCTTGGGCATCGATGGCCATGGGAGTAAGTAAGTAAGTAAGTATGTTGAATTTCTAACAAAGAACATCTGTAAATACTTCTTTGCTTTTAGACAGATTAGTGAGATCTTAGACAAGTCTGAAATTAAATAGCCTATTATAGTTATATACCATCATTTCTTTCCTTCGGTATTATTAGAGAATTTTAAAAATAGCATTTAACAAAAGCTTTCGCTTTCCTAGTGAGGCCCTCTTTCAAGAAATTTCAGTTTTAACAACTCGTAAACTCTTCATTAAAACTTTTATAACATACATATTTTTAAATTTTAATAATTTATTTTCTGATATTTCCCATTCTTATAACACAAGATATGCTCAGCAGATTGGTGTTAGTTCCTTACAGTTGAGATTGCACTATTCAACCACTAATCCTTACTATATATAAATTATCTTATAAAAAAATATTAGCAATTATCATAAAGATTTTAAATTTAAAGATTCTCCTTAATTTTCCATTTTAAAGAAAAGAGTAAGAGAATGGCTTATTAAGTTAAGCATTGAAGAGGCTGAACTGTTGTCTCTGTTGATTATCTATGGACCTGACCTATGGACAATACTGACTACTTTGTACAGAACTTCCTACACTCCAGCTTCATTTGTTGTCTTGTTGTGGCTGCACTGATAGTCTTATTCAGTCACCTCAATTACACCACAAACCACAACTAAGTTCAAGCCATATGTATTAAAATAGTATTTAGCTTTTTTCTCCTTGATTGTCTGACGTGTCAAACTCATGGTTTTTATTATTTATTTTTTTTAATTTAAAATCTGTTTTCCATTACTAATTAGTATAATTGATTTTTTTTCATTTATTAAAATAATTACTAGCAAGTTTCTTAAAAAATGTGTTAATACTTTTTAAAATTTTTTGTGTTAATTATTTATGACTGATGCACAACTGAGCCTACACACAGGCTCTAATGCCCATGTAGGCTTATTTCCTAGCAAAATATTTCTTTATATAACTGCTTTATTTATTTTCTTATATGTATTATATTTATATTATTTTCGTCTATCATCATGAATCTTCCTAAGTGATGGCTTAAATAATTACTATATGTGATTTTTTTTCACCTCACAAAAGACTTGTTTGAATAAAAATTGAAAAAACTCAAAAATTGCTACTTGAAAAATAGTTTGTTATTTATTTAATTTTTCATACTATACACAATTGTTATGAATTTGGCTATTCAATCAAATTACTTTTGCAAGTATCAATAAAATACACCTTTCACTTCTATTAACCCTTTCTATCCCAGACATTTTTAAAAAGTTGTTCCAAAAATTCCAGGTATTTTCATATTTGACATACCCAAAAATCCCAGGCTCTTTTTGTTGATTTTGTCGTACTTTACTAAAAAATTATATTTATTAAGCAATGTATTATTATGAGTGTCATTAGCTTCCTAAAGATATTATCTGTAATAACAAATTAAGTAAAAAAGGACTTTACCTAATTTGTAAACAAAATATACAACTTTTTTTATTTATATATATTTACAAAAAAATTTTGAAATTTTTGTTTGAATTTGTTGTGTTATGAATATCAATAAAAAAATGCATTGACCAGGCCTAATAACACTACTTAAAACACCTCTTAGTTATCTTTCAAATAAATTTATATTTCATAATGCTATGTTGAAAATTAAAAAAGTTATGGCTCTTTTTCAAAAACACTGCATTTCAAATTTTTATCCCACGCATACCAACTAAGCCATAAATGTGGTCTGATTCATCACTCTCCTCATACACGCAATTAGCGATTTTATTATCACTTATTGGCAATCTACTAGGTTTTATTTTACTTATTTTTACCTCCCATACTAAACAAACAATCACGTCAGTCAAGAAACAACAATTAACCTCAGCTGACTATCACATCTGACAAAAATCAACACAGCTGTTAATGTAAAACAAATATACAACAAAATAATACAAGTTGTGGTACTGTAATAAAGCATTCTATCGTAACAAATCTGTGTTTTTATAATAGAAAATGTTATTCCGAACATTTCTATATCATTAATATTAATATTTTGAGTTATTAAACATTTAAAAAATTTATTTTTGAACAAACGGAAAACCGGGATAAACGTCTGGAAAACCGGACATAAATAACCTTAAATAAATAAGAAAATTATTAAGAACTAAGCAATTGTGTTATCACTTCAACTGGTGCATGGCAGGATTCAGCCATATTTTACTACTGCGCTACCACTACACAACTGATTTATTAACTTTTATTACTATCTATATATATATAGCTATTTAATATTAACGATATCAACATTATTTATATCACTGGAAACAGAAGGAGTTGCTGATTAACATTGTATGCTATTTTTGTTCATGACACAAAAGGTTTTATGTTAGCTGCGGTTTTACAACTGTTAAACCACCACACAGCTAAATTTAGCTCCTTTCCGCAGTTACCCTTATTATAATTGATCTATTTACAAAATTGACATGATTTATATTCTACTGGAACCAAAATAGTCATTACATAATCTATAAAACACATAAGTTATTAGTCTTCTAAAAAAAAAGGAAAAAGATTGTGAACAAGAAGAATACAACAAATAAGATCTACAGGCCTAAATTGTAAACTAAAATTCATGAGTGAGCTGAAAATTTTAATAAAAAGTTTTTAGAACACAATGGATAATATACCAATCTGTTTTCTAACCCTTCCTCTCCAGTAGAGGATTTTTGACCAGTAAAAACTCTGAAGAGAACCGATTTCCTGCGGAAAAATTAAGTGCGAAGAATTGTGCACATATGCCGGAGAAATTTCATTCAACACCTATGGAGCTGACAACCTATGGACACCATTTCACAAATATATTTATTTTTGTAAAACTTTTTATTACTGAGTTTTAGCACTAATCAGAAGTATATAGTGACAATATAATATTTTTAGTAATTTTTTTAGATTGTGGCTTTAAGCCACATTTTAAGAAGACAAATAGCTGGACTAAAAAAATGTTTTTATTAGATACTGCTAATATATTTTATTATGTTTAAGAATTGTTCTAACATACATCTAACGACCAATTCGCTGTCAATTGAATATCGTGGTTATTATATTCCAGACATGTAATTAAATAGCTATACTAAGTAAAAAGAACATGAATGAAAAAGCAAATATTTTAAAAACATCATATGTACCAAATAATCACTAAGAAGTTCAAAACTACTTAAAGATCACTTTTTAATAATGCAACAGACATAAATTTTCCTGAAAACTCTTGTGGATCCTTTTTTATTAAAGAGGTGCTGTAACACCTTCCTCAAGATCAGCCAGGTACCCGATTTTAATGCAAACCACATTTTGTTGGTGATAGTTAGAATAGGTTTGGTTAGGTGTTGTTTAGGATGAAAAATAATTATTTTATTGCAAAATCAATTATGCACTCATGTTAAATAAAAAAACATGCTAAATGAGTTTGAGAACAATTCTTTGAAAAAAGTTTGTTGGTTGTTGTTGAGATGATAACATGGAGTTGGAAACGCAAAGGAAAATTTAATTAATGATAAATGTTTAAACAGGTGATATTTTTAGAACGTCTATTAAGAAAACTGAGAGGCATATATTATAAGATTGATTGTAAAAAGTTGATTTGCACTTATCGGACTACAGCCCCATTATCTGGTTGACATCTAGTATAGACCTATTACAACCATGTTTCAGTGAAGTAAACAGATGATTAAGAAACCACGTTTAAATGGTTTGATATCCATGTAATCATCCAAGAAGCTGTTTTAAGTTGATGTTATAAGTATATGAGATGTTGTAAGTGTATGACCAACGTGGGTCATAGCTCCTCTATACCCTGTATATAATGAAGTGTCACCATGGCCCGCGGGTGGGTCAGACGCACTGAACATGTTAAATACATTTGTTATGTCTACATGTTGTATATTTAAATTAATCTAATACCTAATTTGAATGGGTAGCACACACCTAGTTACATTATCACAACTTAATAATGTAACATGCCTACTTAATAAAAATGGGATTCATATTTTGTTATGGTTCCCGTAGAAAATGAATATGCATTTTAATTCACACAAAAAAACAAAATCAACAAATTCTTGTCTGTATAAGCATACATTCAATTTTATATATCTGGTGCAGATTTACATAACCTACCTGTAATAGCTATTTTTATTTGAAATAGGATAAAAGGCTTTCTAACAAAACCAATGAACCTTATAATATGTATTAATTGCTTAAAAACAGTGTAATCTGTAGCACTAATGCAATAATTATCTCCGGATCGAATTTGAATTAAATCAGCTTAAATAATTAAATATAAACGTCCCGCCAAACAAAACAACATAATCTGCTCCTGCTCAGATGTCAGATGCTGTGTTTCATTGGTCCTCTTGTCTGCAACGAGGCGGACAGGGAAGAGCACCTGATTTGTGCTGAATTTTACTAAAAAAAAAAAAGGAAAAAACACGCTAGAACACAAACATACTATATTGAAATAATTTGTTATTAACTTTCGTATTTATTTATTCATATTAACTTTTATTTATCTATTTATTTTTCGTAATTTTACGCCAGTGTAATTTTTAAACTGTACTTCAACGCTGTTATGGGCCAGCCTTTAAAAATCCTTCCAGCTAAACTTACTATGACCTCAAGGTATTTGGATTCGTGAAGAGAGCGCTAAACATTACGCTCGCAAGAATGCAGTTTTTGATATATTTTTTTTTAAATAAAACATCGACAAACCTTCAAATCAGTAGTTATTATTAGCTTTGAAAAGTAGATTAATTTGTGGTTTAAGTTTAACAAATGTTAACACGCGTGTGTTTGGTGATACTGAATGGTCATAATATAAGGTCTATGATAGTATCATCATGAAGGTCCATGGTAGCATTGCAGACTTACTAAGAACATTGATTATATACGACATATAATCTCTATATAATCACTGCTAAGAGTCATCTTAGCCAGCCAGGACGTATTTAACATTTAAGTCATTGTACGTCAGGACGTATCAGTACGATTGTACGTGTATAGGTGGGTAGGTGGATCAATACCACTATATGTGTATGGATGGGAGATAGATTGATGTGTCAATGTCACTGTAAGTGTCACTATGAGGATAATGTCCTAATAGTGAGAAATATAAGATTTAAAAATTGACGTCATTCTTCTGTAATGTCCCCTTATGCCTAGTTTATGAAACATTCAAGCGGCGTTATATGGTAAATAATTGGTTCTGAAAGGTCTGTAGATTTTGACATTGCAGACTCAAATCTCTTGTAAGGACTGTTCATCTGCTTCGTTTCATCTAGGCCTGATATCATAAGGAATATCGTCCTCACAACCCCGCCTAGGACTAGGATTAGTTTATAAAGGTAATATGGTACTGTACTATCAATTGATAAACTGTGTTTTCGAAGAGATTAAACTGTACCGGTACACATTTTATGGTATGTTTTACGACATCAGCGTCTCATGGCCAAAAGTAATTGCATTAGTTTCATTTCATCAGTTCATACAATTTAACTGATGCGCAAGAACACCTAATGCAAAATGAAATGGATATTCCATCTTGTTCGCCTGTTCTGCTTCTATTTGTATCAGACAACACAAAAGTCGGTTGATTTCCTGTTGAAATATGAAAACTAATACGAGTCTTAAATAAATCAGTTTGTATTTGACGTTCAGTGAATACTCAAGACGACTTCCTAATTTGTTTGAGCTGATGTGGTTAGTTTTAACAGTAATTGAATGCCTGACTTTCTGTTACTTCGCGTCAGTTAATTTAACCTTTTCCACTCCAATTACTGGGAACCCAGTTTCCCTATCAGCTCCATTTACTTTTAAGCAAAGATTGCCTACTACATTTGTTCAGTGGGAAAAACATATATCTGATAGTTCCAAAAAGCTTATGTATTTTTTCTTTGTTTCTTCTATGACTAAAGTATAGTTAATATAAAATAAAACATATGTTTTTATTTTCAAAATTTTTTAATTATATATATTCATTGGAACAAAATTGAATTTCTAACAAAAAAACGGATTCAAGAAGAATTTTTGAAAAATTTTAAATAGGAAGAATATTATTTGATGTTTGTTTTTTGTTGTTTGTATCCTTACAAACAAAAAAAATTCATTTTCAAATATTTTGGACTAAATTATACATAAAAAAAATATATTAATCTAAAACCGAATTTTTTTGAAAAACAACATTTTTACCAAAAAAATTATTTTCACTGCAACTAGTAAACAATTGCTCCGTAAATTTTATTTTATTGCTTAGCAACAGTCAAAATGTACATAATTTAGACCAAATTTGTAAGTAAAGCTTTTTTCAATAATTCAAAACATGTTATCAGCTAAAAATATAAACAGACAAAATCTAATAGCCTACTTGCAACGCTCTCTTATTCGACAGGAATCATCATCGTAAAATAAAAATATTATGAATAAACAGTAAAACAACAACGATAACCTAGCAACAACAATGCGTTTTATAAGCTCATTACGAACGATAACATATGACGGAACAAAGTGAGTGCAGATAGCTGTTGCAGTCAGCCAGCTGTTTACGGAGCAGCCACAGACGACAAACATTACATTTCATGAGGTTTGTTTACCGATACTAAACTCAAACGGTTCTGAAAAAATTCTACAGGTAGCAGCACATATCAAACAAAAACCCTAGCGGTCAATAATGTAACTACGTCAGTCTAAATACAATCATAGAACGTTTTTATAGAGACGTCGGGCCCAGCCCGACATTGGAGTTAGTGCGGTAAGTTGCGTGGCGGGGCTGCCCCGCCACTTGAGTGGAAAGGGTTAAACTGATGATACGCGCTGGCAAATTGATCTGTTACATCATTTAAGCAAAAGTAACAATTTGGCAAAACCCTAGCGTCTCAGAATCAATTGATAATGTACTGAACTCTCTCACTATGGTTGAAAGAGAGAAATACAACAATTATGAAAAACAACTCTATCCACAATAAATCCCCTTTTGTTAATTCACTCTTTGGAGACCTTCTACTGGTAGACCTCTGGACAATTAATTAACATAGTAATTGTCAAATCTAAGTTCTGGTGGGATACTAATAATACATCATCGAACTGTCAAAGTAAACTCGTCTGTCTACTCACGGACGACTTTAAAGACTCGACGATATTAAGTAATAATAGTAGGGTCAGTGTCAAGATCAATCAAAATCAAAGAGCTACAAACTACTTAACCACTTTCCAGCTGGTTATAATGTAGTAATGCACTGGCATGAATATGTTTTTAATTTATCATGGAGCTTTACTGGATTACATGGGAATTTGAATAAAACTCGTATATAGTGTAGAACCATAAACCTTCTATTATACTCTGTATCAAGTCGCATATCGAAAGAGAAAAATGTTTAGCCGACTTACTGACAACAGATAAATAACAACATATCTGTGCATGTAATTTTGTACACCATAACATTATATTTTTGTTGTTAATCAATACTGTTTTGTGGCAAAATTGTAACTGCCAGAAGGAAAACCAACGCTACATCTGTATACTCAAAATGTACTTCAAACCATGGATTCTGTTATTTTTCCTAATTCACAGGTAGCGCTGTTGACTCACTCTAGCGGTACCAGTAGGTAGCAGCAGTAGCCGTCATCATTGAATACTTTATAAGTATAATATTTAATAGATTTTATTATAATTAGAAACCATTAATTTTATTACAGCAAGTATAATATGAATCAAATTTTCTTTAACCACACATAGAAGTTACAAATTAAAACGTAAAAGCTACTTTTTTAAAAAAATTTATTGATACACATTAAATATCTCCGATATATACTAGTATATTAATAATATACTAGTCGAATGCTGGTTAGAATTTAAAGTCGGATGTCCTAATAAGCTAACACATAGTATAACCGATGATATTTCGTGGCTGAAGTATTTTCAGTGTCATCGTATAATATATTCTTCAAAGAAGACATTAATAATTTAGACCTAATTCATATAATACAGAATCTAAAATGCTTTGAAATAAAGGATAATATTTTCATTAGTGAATACAGAAACCAATTTCATATTGTCTCATTATTATTATTATATCCTATATGCATTAAACACTTCCATTTTAAACTCTATCAAGGATTTTTTATTCCAATAAGATTAAATTCGAAACTTGTGTGATTATATAATCAATAAACTGTATTTATATAATCAGTGTATGATTAATTATACAATCAAAGCTTCAACTACGTTTGTTTTAAAAAGAATTATTTATTTGTGGACTTGTACTGGAAAGAATTATGTACTAATGTATCATATCAAAATCAACAAATACTTTTTAAAATAACATTGACTGATGAATTACATTTTTTACCACTTCATAAAGGCCAACATTTGTGTTTACCAACAAAAAAAATACCACACAATAAAAATACAGTTTTTGTTAAAAATGGACATTTGGATCTTGATCAAAATATTTATGTCACAGCTTTTTAAAAAATGAAGAAATGGTAGCTAGGTAGCTTTCAACAAACCATAAGATATATAAAATGCCAATTTTATAGTTGAATGTTCTGGTGTTTAATTATTGACTTGCTAATAACACGTATGTAATATTTGGATCATTACTATTTCAGAACATTCAACTATAAATGTTTTATAGTTGTATAAATGTTTTATTTTTAAAAATATATATCAAAAACTGCATTCTTGCGAGCGTAATGTTTAGCGCTCTCTTCACGAATCCAAATACCTTGATGTCATAGTAAGTTTAGCTGGAAGGATTTTTAAAGGCTGGCCCATAACAGCGTTGAAGTATACAGTTTAAAAATTACACTGGCGTAAAATTACGAAAAATAAATAAATAAATAAAAGTTAATATGAATAAATAAATACGAAAGTTAATAACAAATTATTTCAATATAGTATGTTTGTGTTCTAGCGTGTTTTTTTTTATGTATACAGTATATATAGAAAAGACAGTACAAATCAGGTGCTTGTCCCCGTCCGTCTCATTGCAGACAAGAGGACCAATGAAACACAGCATCTGAGCAGATTGTGTTGGTTTGTTTGGCGCGACGTTTATATTTAACTAGCTGTACCCGCCCGCTACGCCGGTCATAGTCACAGAACAAATAATAATTGTTATTATATGATCCAAATATGCAGCAAGCTATCAGTTTACTCTGTATCAAATTTATATCCAATTACCGAGGAAAAAGGTTAACACCAAATACAGATCACCTGATCAAGTAAAAGTAGTGTGTGCTACACTCTCAAGGTGAAATGTTGAACTACGATAAATCAAAACATATACAGTACTGTAGATGTGAGAACTTCAATCTGCTTATGGCATGTGAAACTACATTAAACCACACAGTCATATGTTTTTTGTAAACAATTCAGATTCTCCATTTGAATAACATGGGATCTTTAGGAGCCCGTGGGGCGGGACCCTGTGGACGGATCTGCATCAAACTTCACAGAAACCATCTCGGGAGTATACAGGACAACATCCCAAAGTTTCATGGCGATCGGTTGGATGGTTTGTCAGCGCATAAACTTCAAACACGCACGCACGCACACGCGCTCACACGCACGCACGCACTCACACACGCACACACACACACACACACACATTCTTCACATTATTATTTATAATACTACAGATTTAGTATATACCTGAGAAGTTTGATGTGTATAAATAAAAATTAAAACATACCTTTTACATTTTAAGTTATTTTAGTTTTTAAGTGTGATTAAAAAAGGATCTGATACTTAATATACTTACTATGATAAAATAATGGTTTCTAATAATAATAAAATCTATTAAATATTAGACCTATGCAGTTTTCAATGATGATGGCTACTGCTGCTACCTAGTGGGTGTACTAGTAAAACTGCAAGAGTGAGTCAACGGCGCTATCTGTGAATAAGGAAAACTAAGAGAATCTATGGTTTGAAGTACATTTAGTATCCACAGGTAGCGTTGGTGTTCACACAGGTGGTTCAGTTTTGCCACAAAATAATTTGATTGTTATGAAAATATAATGTTATGGTATACAAAATTACATGCACAGAGATGTTGTTATTCTCTGTTGTCAGTAAGTTGGTTAAACATGTTTATATTCCGATATGCGACTTGATAATTTAATTACACATTCTGTTGTTGAAATTACTTATAAATTTACACTCAACTACAGTACATGAATTTCCACTAAAATTACAATCTTTTGTAAGAAATAAAATATTTGGTTTTTATTTATTCTATTAAACATCATTGGCGCATTTCAATATTCACATTTTTTACAACAACAAAATTTGGAATTTCATTTTGAAATGTAATTCTGTTCCTTCTCACTTTTTGATTATTAAGACACTTCTTTAATTATTATTTTTAATTCTAGAGGTTCTGTTACTTCCCTTACCTATCAGCTGTTGCTAGCAGGTGATATTCTTTGTAATTTCTCAAGCTATATCTCAGAGATCAGCTGATGCGTTATAAGTGTAATAGTTAACCCTTTCGGGGAATCCGGTAGATATATTGTACGATTTTTTAATCAATACTTGCAACAGGTAGGATGTAGTAAGAGAGATTCAGTTCACTCTAGTGGCTCCAGAGTGCTCTACTGTACAGTTCAATCACGTGCTGCAGTCTAATTGTCAATCTTGTAACTACTTGAAAATATTTATTTGCTTGCCTCCGCATGGTTTCCATGACAGCGTTACTTCGCATTGTTATTTTCGTTATTGAATATCTCACGGTCAATTTATGATTGAACAACAATTATAATTGACTTAAGTATATATTAAGTTATGTTATAACATATTAATTAACATAATTCATGGACAATATTGAGAAAACTGTTCAATTTAAACATTGTACAATATATTGCCTTATTTCCCTCGACCATAACCTTTGATATTACTACTTGATTGTTGTTTTATTTGTTTGTTTTGACTCGTAATTACATTGAATTAGCACAGGCAACATGTTCCGATCGCTAAGAGATGTTTTTGTGGGTGATGAGGAAATTTTACAACTTATTAATGATGGCAACTTGTCAGAAATTGAAGATTTAAACATAGCATCAAATTATGTTGGATCAGGAAATGAATGTATGCCGTCGGTGGGACAAAACAAAAAGAGAATATATTCATGTAAATAGACCAGAAATAGTTAAAAGATACAATACTAGCATGGGTGGTGTAGACGAATTCGATTTTCTGATTGCAATATATAGAACTTTCGTAAAAAGTATAAAATGGGCTCTCAGAATGTTCACCCATGCTTTGGACTTAGCAGTAACAAATGCTTGGTTAGAATATCAAAGGGATGCAAAATCAGTCCAGTTGCCTAAAAATGAAGTCATGGACTTGATTCATTTTCGCCAGAATGTTGCTGAAGCTTTAATCATGGGAGGTCGCCAAACCTTAGATAAAAAGAAAGGTAGCCCATCGAAAGATTCTCCTTCTGCAACACCATCATTTGTGCCTGCTAAAAGACAGAGATCAATAAATCCTATTCAAGACATTGGATATGATGGAATTGACCATTTCCCTGAGTTTAAAGACAAAAAAAACACCTACGAGATGCACAAATGAAGGTTGCACGAAAAGAACTTTTGTTGTGTGCACTAAATGCAAAATTGCTCTATGTGTAGGTAGAGGAACCAACTGTTTTTTGGGGTTCCATAAGAAATAAGTCATTTAAGTGATTGATTTATGTCTTTTAAATAGTTTAATTAATTATTTGTATTTTAAAAAGTAATTTGTTTCAATATTTTGTATTTTTTTTAAATGGCAAAATTGTAATTTTTGATTTTTCAAAAAACTCAATTAACTTCAAAATATAGTTTGTATTGTAAGTTTGTAAGTAAAGTCTGTTTATAATTAAGTAAAGGACGTGTTTAAATTATTTTAAATCCTTAATCTTGATAAAAAAAATTTTTTTACTTTACATCTCGTTCACCCTAAAGGGAAAAAAGACAATATATTGTACGATCCATAACTAAAAAACCAAAATAGGTAAAAAAATAAAAAATATGTAAAATTTGTTTAAAAAATCACTTATACTGGGGGTAAAGTTATAAATTTTTAAGTCAAAAATTGAAAATGTTTTCCCGAAAGGGTTAACTATTTTTCGCGCTCGGTTTTTTAGAGTTTTACTTGTGTTAAAAGTTTATTTTTTTGTTATTAATTGCAATATTAGTGATATTGAATACCTATTTTGTGTTTTTGTGTTGATTTCACCATGTTATTGTTAAAGTAACGAAGGGGTCTTTGTTTAAACATTGCTTACCTAAGCATAACCAAAAAACAATAATGGCTAAGCCAGTGTTTATTTTCCCTTCCCAATCTTCTGTCAACAAGCCTAAGTCATGTGATTTAACGCCCAACACTACAGAATCAAATGAAAACATTGATCAAGATTTCTTAAGACCACCAAAAAGAAAAACAGTCAACAATTGTGTAAATCTACAGCCTAAAAGGTATGTCTTAGATACTACTCAGCTGTGTCATCAAAACAAATTTAATCCACTATCAGACCACAACTACTCTATTGCTAATAATGATGAAAATGAGATGGCTGATGTAACTGCTACAAGTGAATTGCATAAAATTGTTAAACCTCCACCTATTTTTGTCCACGATGTTAACAATCACCAGGAAATTGTCAAAGATATTAAAAGTGTAATTACTTGTGAGTTTACCACTGAAGGTCAAAGGCTCATCTTTGAAAATTAATCTCTGACCATAGATGATTTTAGAAAACTGACACAATTTTACGACGAATCAAATGTTAAATACCATACGTTTCAGACAAAAATAGACAGAAAATTAGAAGTCGCTAATTAAAAACGTTCCCTGCTCTCTTTCTCCAGAGGAAATTCAGGATGAGTTAATCTCTCACAACTATCCCGGTTCTCACTGTAAATAGATTATTTAAAAAGGAAAAATTCCATTCCCTATTTGTGCAGTCTCGTTATGAAAACAATGGAATCTGAAAAGCTATATTTGAATTAAATAGACTGTGCTACTCTGTTGTTCATTTTGAGCCTAAAAGAAGTCTACAAATGTGCCCCAGTGTACCTCGATGTCAACGTTATGGTCACACGAAAAATTTTTTGCAAGCTCGATCCCAGATGTGTGAAGTGTACTGGCCAACATCTCTACCTCTGCTTGTCCGAAGAAGAAGACCGACCCCACTGTATGTGTAAACTGTGGGGAGAATCATTCGGCGCCAATTTCAAAAGGCTGTAATACTATAAAGATATACAGCAAAAGACTAAAAGCAATGTTACTGGACTCACCCATCACTCATCTACTAGGAGCACTGATGAAAATCGCAGTACCGAAAACACTGGAATTGGAATAAAACCCTCACAAGCCCGCCCTCAAGCAACTTCCAAGTCATACGCTCAAGCAACTAAGAAGACGTCATCAAATTTGCATCACCAAACTGATTTACGTGTTTTTAATAACGATACTACTGAAACTGCAGCTAACGAGGTACTTGAGAGTGGCTCTAATATAGAACAACTAATATTAGATTTAGTTAAGTCAGCCATGCCTATCATTAAAAAGATTATATCTAATGTTATTACTTCACTGTTCAAAAATGCACCCTAAGAACATGCATCATACAAAACTTAACAATCCTAAACCTGGAATGCTGATGGCCTAAAGAGAAAGAAGAATATTTTTTCAGAGTTCATGGTTCGGCATAACGTCGATGTCGCCTGCATCACTGAGACGCACTTTGTAATAAATGAGCCCTTTTAAAATCCCTGGATACTTTATTTATAGAGAAGACAGGAATGCACCCAATGCTTCTGGAGGAGTGGCAATTTTATAAAAAGAAACCTTAATCATCACAATATACTGTTGCCAAATCTTATTTCAGCTGAAGCTGTTGGTATCAAAATTAATTTGCAAAATGACCAGTCTTGTAATGTTATTTCTGTGTACAAATCACCCAATCGACGTTTTCACCAACAAGATCTTTTAAATCTAAGTCATGGTGACACTCCAACTCTTATCTTAGGAGATTTAAATTGTAAACATCAATTTTGGGGTTGTAGGGTAACTAACCCGAATGGGGTTCGCTTGTTACGTGCTATGAATGAAACCAATATCAATATTTCAGCTCCGTCTGAACCCACTCATTACACCTTGGCAAAACAATTTCCATCCCGATAATATTGGACATTACTCTTCATAAAGACTTTGGAGCTCCTATTCTACAACAAGTAATCAGCGAACTTGATTCTGACCATCTCCCTATTATTGTAAGTTTTTTCATACAACCAATATTTTCTCCGCAAATTCCCAGACTGATAAACGGTCCAGTCGATTGGGATACCTTCTGTGCAGAATTCGACAATCGCATGAAAGTTCCAACTGACTTATATTCAGTAAATGGCATTGACAGAGGCAGTTCAAGACTTACAGAGTGTTTACAAATATCAGTAAAAAATGCAACTATCCGGACTTTTCCCCCTACCACGAAACACTTTTCTTCATCCTCCCATGAGAATTATGCAATTAATTAGATATAAAAATAGAGTGAGACGTCAGTGGCAGAGATACAGGTACCCTCACTTAAAGATGCAGCTAAATGAACTAATTCGTAAAGTACGTAGCAAACTTGATAAATATAGGATTAATTCTTACAAACTTTACGTTTCTGATATTGATCCTGGTGATTCTAATATGTGGAAAGCAACAAAGAGGCTTTTACAATCACCGACAATTGTGCCTCCCACTAAAACAAAATAATTTTACTTTTGAAAGTGATTCCGAAAAAAGTAATTGTGTTTGCTGATTTTTTTGAGAATGCATTCATTCCTAATGTTGTTCATGATTTGAAACTAACAGAAATGTTGAGGATTTTTTGTCCACAACCCCTAGCAGTGCAGAGCAGCCTGTGAAATTTACCTCACCCTCGGAAATTAAAAATATTATTAAAAATCTCCCCAACAGAAAAATCTCCAGGGCATGATTTGGTACCTAACATAGTTTTGAAGAATTTTTCTACCAAAGCACTTTCAATACTGGCATCTATTTTCAATGCTTGTATTTCTGTTGTTTACTTTCCCAAAACTGGAAACATGCTCAAATAATTGTTATAACACAAGCCCAACAAACCTAAACATTTTTCCTAGCAGTTACCGTCCGATTAGTCTCCTTTCATCAATATCAAAATTATTTGAAAAAATTATACAGAAGAGACTGCTAAAATACTTGGATTCTTCTAATATCATTCCCCCTTATCAGTTTGGATTTCGTACAAGACATTCTACATCTCATCAACTTCACGAATCAATGAAATCATATGTAGAGGATTTGAGAAGAAGCTTCATTCATCGGCAGCATTTTTTGGACATAACAAGTGCATTGATAAGGTTTGGCATGGTGGCCTGTTATATAAATTGTATTAGTTTTGGACTTCCTTTGTATCTGAGAGCTTTGCTGCAATCGTTTTCTGTCTGATAGGACTTTTTGTGTCAAACTCAACTGCACACTTTCCTCAGTTCGTCCAATAGGTGCAGGTGTTCCTCAAGGCTCAATACTGGGACCTCTTCTTTTTAATTTATACATGTCTGATATTCCTGAGCTTCCTCAGGCTACTATCGCTCTTTATGCTGATGACACGGTTCTTATTACCCAGCACATTGACATCAACCAGGCCGTAAATTCTTTACAATTCAGCGTTACATCTCTGACCGATTTGTTTAAAAGCTGGAGACTATCGTTAAATCCATTGAAATGTGAAACAAAGATTTTCTCTTTGAGGAAGTATATTTTGCCACCTGAAGTTGCTATTGAAAATACTTCAATTCCTTGGAACCCTGATGATCAAGGCATAAAATACTTAGGTGTCTACCTTGATAAAAAATTAAACTGGAATCTTCACGTAAACAACAAACTCACTCAAGCATACGCAAGTCTATCCATGTTATTTGCTATAATAAACAGAAAGTCATCTTTAAAACCAGAATGTACATTTTTAATATATAAAACAATTCTTCGGCCGTTAATTATGTATGCCTGTCCCGTTAATTATGTATGTAGTTTGGGGTATGTGCATTTCTTCCGGCAAACTGAAAAAGATTCAAATTTTCCAAAACAAAGTTTTAAGAATTGCAGTTGATAGTCCATGGTACATACGTAACTCTCATCTGCATGTAGAATTTGGACTCGATACCATTGATGCTTTTATTAAAAGAAGTTGTCGTAAGTTCATGGCAAACTTAGAAAATGTTCCAGGAGCTATTAGCTTTCACATTGGAGAAGGAACCTACTTGCACAGGCGTTTGAAAGCCAGAACTTCCTCAAGACATAGATAGACTGATTTATAGCCTCTCTATGTAACACTTATTTGTTTTTTTTTTTTTTTTTTTTTAACTTACTTAAATATGTTATATATTTTTTGTTTACTGATTGTTATTCATGTTACAGGGTGACTCATATATGAGCGAACCCGGTAATGTTTATTATTCCACCTGTTACATTTTCTGTGTATAATATGTAAAATATTGATCCAGAAATAAAAGTGTAAAAAAAAATCAAGCTATATCTAGTTTGTTCATAGTTTCACTAAGATCTTGACCTAACTAAACTGATGACTAGACCTTACAAGTAAATGCCAAAGTGACTACAACTTTGCTACATATTCACTGGTACCTCTGGGACCTTCAGTCATGTTGGTTTGTATATTTTGTATACAGTAGTTAATTAAATGTAATGAAAATTGTATGATATTTTCAATAATAGAAAGATCATAAATAGCCATACTAAAATACAGCAATAATGTAAAATGAGTTTAGTAAAATATTTACTGCCTTGCGTTTACTAACTCATTTTACTTCGTATGAAAACTAAACAACTCATATAGTTAGTTTAATTCATACCTTTAAATTTTGTCTAATTGAAGAAGGCATTTAATATTTTTTGTAAAATTTCTTTAAATGGTTTTTATATTAAAATTTTCCAATTATCAAATGTCAGATGCAAGACTAGTTATTCTGATTAAATTAGATATTAAATTTATTTTTCTTTTTGATCAAAGTAAAATTAAAACGCCAATAGGTGGGCAGTTCATAGCGTTCAGGTCTGTCATGTATTTGAAATTATGTAAAACTAAAGACATATAC